>CM059270.1:10497663-10535163 GCA_030347295.1 Setipinna tenuifilis | reverse complement strand
TTCCGCACTAAATCAGCGCTGAGGCATGACTGAATGACGTGCCTGTGGAGCCCAGGGCTAATATTTCACAGGCATCCTCTTTGAATAGGCCCGCATGTGGGGAGGATGTGGTGTGACTGATGATATTAATATGACAATGATTCCAAAACAAGGAAACAAGGACAAAAAGGGAGGGAAGAGGAGAAGAAGACAAAGGGAGACAGCCAGGATTGCTGAGCATTTGCCTTTTTCGTGATGACATCACGAAACATCTGTATTATCTTGATGGCAGATGACGACGCTGATTCTCTTCAAAGGATATTTTTTTCCCCTATTTTTTGCAAAGGCAGTAATTCTGAAATCCTCCAGCCTACCAAAATGGGGTCGGAAATCCAGACGCCTTTTAGCTAAAAGCACATTCATGCTTTCAAATGTATATTTCTCCACCGCTGCTGTCTGCAAGCGTTTAGAGCTCAATTGGTGTCATCTTTGAGGAGGTTCCAAAAGTATAGAAAATGTGCCCAGATATTAATGTGACGTGTCTTCTCTCTGCACGAAAAAGGCGCATGACGATGATGACAAATAATGTCGGAGGTTTGTGCGGGCTAACCCAAACAGAGTGGGGGCCATCACTCCAACCAGTGTGCCGATTTTGGACACAGCCAAACCCAGCTTTTTGGGCCTTTCCTTGCATGGGCCCTCGCCTGGCTTGTCCTGTCCTGTCTCGTCTCGTCTCGTCTGGTCTGGTCTTGTGTTGGCTGACGCAGGATGGACTGTTGCGCTGTCAGAGAGTGCTCATCACGAAAGAGGTCACTTCCACACCGCCGACCGCAGCTGGTCAGGGGGCCGAGCCGTCGGGACCGTTTACTCAAATATGGACAGAGACGTTCCCGTCGGATGTCAACATCGCTGACCGCAAAAAGCATCTCGAGCGGCCGGCGGAGCCAAACACACACACAACCCTGTTATAGATTCTGCTCTGATTACACAAACTGACAGGGCATGTCTTCGTCACCATGCCCCCCCCCCCAAACGCCCCCACCCCCACAATCCTCCCATGGGTGTGTGGTGTATTTGTAAGAGTGACAAACAACCACATCCTTAAGGAGAAGCCCATGTGAAAGGAGGGAATTCCTTCTTGATGTAACAAATTCTCTTGCATCCTTTGCGTACTTCTGGAGAAGCCTCTCAGGATGAGTACACAAACGTTTCCGTCGTGACGCACGCAAAAGCGCAATAAAATAAAGTCACCGGGGTGGGGGTGGGGGAGCATCCATGCGATACCGTGAATCAGCATCATATTGCACCATAACACACTCCCAGCGCACCTCAATGCATGCCTTAATGCATGACTAACATATCACGCACATACACATCAGGGATGGAAATTGCCACCAGCCAACAGCCAAGTGCTGGTAAAATCTAAAAGTGCTGGTAAATTTTGGACACAAAATCATAATTTACTATTGATTGGCTGGTGAATTTTATCTTTTATTTGTCATTGTCTAGTAAAAGTTGACATTTTGCAAAGTTAATTTCCACCCCTGATACACATACAACACATACACATTTTATGTACATAATAAATGTGGTATCAATTTGCTTAGATATCTCCTATTTAAGTTATTGTAGACTGACAGGCCCGGTGTTGTCACTGTAGATCGGTGTCTTTCTCGAATGCAGTCTGACTTCCGCCAGGGACACTGTTGGACAGTCGGTTTTTCAGAGCGACTTCAAAAAAACCATCTGACTTAACTGTGTACTTAGTCACACCAGGTTTGCGGAACTCTCTAGAAATGACTGAGTCAGACTATTACTAGTCCATTAGAGGGCCATTTCAGTGGAACTCTGCCCAGTTGCGCTAACAAACCCATCTCTTGCCTCACCACTCCAGTGTTTGAACTCAGGTCACATTAGTCACCGAAGAGTAACTCTGAATGCCTCTCAGGATACACACACACACACACGCACACACACACACACACACACACACACACACACACACACACACACACACACACACACACATATGCATGCACACACGCACACACACACACACACACACACACACACACACACACACACACATATGCATGCACACACACACACACACACACACACACACACACACACACACACACACACACACACACACACACACACACACACAAGAGTACACCCCAGAGAGGCCTATGAATAACACACGTCTTGCCTCTGGCTTTACGCAGCAGGACTGTAACATGGAAACGTCACGAGTGGTCACTTCCGACACGGACCGCAGACATTCTGGTGGACTACAGACAGTTTATAAACAATCGGAGTGGTGTATATCTGAGAATCAACATGTCTGACCACATCTATATCATCAGAGTGGCAGCATGTGGGTCTTTAAGTGTGTACGGGCCTGTGTTTGCTCCTAAGTGCTTGTGAAGTGTGTGTGTGTGTGTGCGTGTGTGTGTGTGTGTGTGTGTGTGTGTGTGTGTGTGTGTGTGTTGTATGTGTGTGTATTGTATGAGTGGAGTGGTGAGTGGGGAAACCCTGTACCACAAAGTAGCCTAAATACTTGCACAGGATGCAATTGTGGGTCTAAGCAGATTATTCAGACAAGCAGGAAATGACAGAAATAGTGACTGAGGAGATTGTGAAATAATACATCTATGCCATATCACTGTGTGTGCTTCCTCAACCAGTACCCTAAATCAGCTAAATTTTACTCTGCTTTTTCAACCAGTACCTTAAGTCCGCTAAATTTTACTCCTCTGATTCTTCAACCACTACCCTAAGTTCGCTAAATTTTACTCTACACTCATCGAATTGCAAAAATATATGTCTAAGATATGTTATTTACCGTACATGCTCAATTCAATACAAATATCCTGTTCAAACTAGACGGTTGAATGTGCGCGTCTACTACTTATAATCCCATTATTACAGGCTTATAAGGAGGTAATAGCTATGCATAAATGGATGGAGTAATGTCGGCTGTAAGTGCCTGGTGCATGTGTTGGGCGAAGAAAACTACAAGTGTGCATAACCCCATAATTCGGCATTACATGCACTGTCTGTGTGTACCTGTGTTTATGAGTGCAAGCATAAGCATGTGTTTTTCGTGTGTGTGTGTGTGTGTGCGGGTGCGTGTGTGTGTGTTTTCCTTGTGTGTGTGTTTGCATGCAGGTGTTTGACGCGCTATAGTAACGCAGCCCTGAAGTTGTTTATTTAGGTTCGCCACGTTGTCTCTACGCCCGTTTGCTGTGTGACGGGAGCGCTGAGCCGCTTGGCTTGACTCTTTTCCTGCGATAGCCATCGCAGCCGTGCCCCCGGAAGCCCAAACAGCCCAGCCTGTTTATTTACCCATGCCCCCTATCACAGCCTCCCATCTGGGCCCTCTGACAGCCCCGGCCTCACAGCTACCAGGCCTACAGGGGAGAGGAGCAGGAGGAGGGGGTGGAGGGGAGGGGAGGGAGTTACTACAGCGGCAGCAGCAGCAGCAGCACTAGCAGGCAGGCAGGCAGTCACGGTCAGGCGGGCTGACGGGCTAGCAGGGTGCGGTCGAGTCGCTCTAGGCTCTACGGTACCTTACCTTCTGCAGCTGGCTCTCCAGCTTACTACACTCCTCCTTCTTTTGCTCTATGGCCAGCTCCAGGCTTTTCAGTCTGGAGTCCTTTTTCAGGCCCTCAGAGGCCAGCGAGGACGCCTGCTCTTTCAGGTCGATTAGGGAGGACTGAGAGAGTGAAGAGGAAACAAGAAGAATAAAAAGATAAAACAAAAAGGTTGAGGACAGGAGGTCAGAGGAGGGGGAGTGGGTGGTTTGGCGAGGAGAGTGGAGCTCTGCCATGGGGCCTATCTCCTCAGCTAAAGGGGGAGAGGGGTAGGGGGTTGGGGGGGGCTGGGTGGACCCTCAAGCCAGGAGGCCCACCATCACAGCGGGAATAATCAGACTGCGCAACCTTGATGGTGGGGCCCTCCGTTCACATGGGGACTTCACAGGCTACACATTTAACTTAGTTTGTCCCGCACTGTACAGCTCCCCCACAGACCATATAGAAATGTAAACAACGGACGATAGTATGGCACCTCTACAATGTTAGCCCAGCTCAAGTGCTCCAACCACGAGGGCCTTTGTAGGCCTCTGTAGCCTGTGGTTCAGCCCCACCATGGTGAAGAGGGGCTGTGCTGGGCTGGGCTGTGCTGGGCTGGGCTGGGGCTGGCTGCACCGTGGGGGCCTACTAACGCAGCACACTGTGACTGCAGGGAGGAGAGAGGCCCACGCGCGGGCAGGCAGGCAGGCAGGCAGGCAAGAAAAGGGGGTAGCTGACGGGAAGGGAAGGCGGGGAGCCCTGGGTGCAGCACCAAGCATGCAATTTGCTCATTTCCCCTTAATTTCCTCCCACTTCAGGCTGATGGGGAAAGCGGCAGGTTTTAGGGGCAGCGCAAGGCGAGACAGCGGCGGACAGGCTGACATTGTGCACCCAGAGCAGAGGCAGCAGAGCCCCACTTATGGTAAAGTGGAGTTAGCAAAGCAAATGGTGGTTTACCGCCCAATCATATGGAGGAAGAAAAAATAAAAAGAGTAGGGGAGAAGAAAAAAAAAGAGGTAAACACGGTTGATGGTAAGACTTGATTTTCATAAATGCCTGGCAGGGGTATACGAGCAGCAGGGAGAACATCAAACAGGTGACATTTTGTAAACAAAGTGATTATGTTCCTGTCACACAGTTGCACAATCCTCGGCGGCTGTCATGCGTGTAATAAAACAAGAAAAACTGAAGGTTGTTTATTTGCTTTTCTGACAAAAAGAATTTTTTTTTCAAGAGGGGGAGTTCCTCCTCTACTGTAGGTGGCTTTGTGTCAACCTGCAAGCAGATATAATATCTCCTGAGGATGATATGTGTACGCTTTTTTGGGAGTATGAAAGCAAACATCCTCGTAAATTTCAGCGCGCGGCTGAGGTTGCCCCAGCATGTTTCGAGAAGAAGAAGAACAAGGGAGACTGTCTTGGCAGAGGGACAGCCGCAGAACAGATCTATAAATTACATTCTTTCACTCGTCCCTTTTTTTTTTTCTCCTCCCTTTCCCCCTCGTTCTCTTCTTCCCGGCGAACAAAGCGAGCAAAGTTCTCCAGAGAGGAGCCATTGTGGGAGCAGGTGGGGAGCCAAAATGAAAAAAAAAAAGGGAATTACTTTTACTGTTGATGTTAGTGCGCTAAGTACAGGTTACAGGCGGCACATTACAACGGCTGCTGAATCGCTGTAAAGATGTTAAATTCTTATAATTCCTTTTTGCCCAATAAAAATAATTATAAACTGCATTGTGAAACGTTCTGTCTGCATGAAAAGCTGCTTTTGTGGCTGGCCTCATAGACAATAAGGCGCGCAGTGGTGCCGTATCCACTGTGTGTGAGTGTGTGAGTGTGTCAGAGTGTCGACGCACACACACACAACACACACATTTATAATCATGCACAAACACACACCAACACACAAACAAACACACACACACACACACACACGCGCGCACGCACGCCTGCATGCACGCACGCACGCACACACATACACACACTTGCATCCAATACAGTTCTTGCGATACTTCACAGCTGTTTGCAGTTGTGTGTTTGGGCCTTAACACAAACTGGCACAGAGAGGCCCGTGTCTGACCATACATCCATCTTGTCCCATTTACCGCTATGTGGCATAAAATATCCACTCTGATTTGTCTGACGGTACAGTACAGTACATCTCTGCATTGAGAAAATGCCGTTTGTAAGCCTGTGTGTGCCTGATGCATATTATGTCCCAATGCCTCATTACCACTGTCAGCATACACATCATCAGGGGCTTCAGTGTCTGCCTTGCTTTGCCAGTGACCAGTGACACTACTACTTCATCACAGCCAGTCATCTCCCCCCATTTCTCTTGAGTGACACTGATTAAATGAAATGTAAAGAAAAAAAAAATCAAACAGTGCAGTGACATAACTGTGATATTTTTTACTGTCATGTACTGTAAGTAGGCTCTGAACTCTGAGCTGTGCTGAGGTAATGCAGTTGCGCAAGTTGTGTATTCTGGATTGGAAGATATTCCCTATAACGCATGCATGAAGCAAGTACACTAAGTCTCAGTGCGTAGACGGATTGGAGCAGACAGTGGTGGCTGTTCACAGGCCCTCAGGTTATGGCTTCTGAGGGAGCTTGTATAGTGTTCCTCATGGCAGCTCATTCTGTACACTATACAAGCCAAGCACATGTGACAGCACTACAGAAAGGTCAAGCACAGCTCAACACTTCTGACATTGAACTTGCTTTTTTCTTTGAAAAAGCTGCTTGCAAAGGTCTAACATAGCAACTCTGACCCCCCCACCCCCACCCCCGCCCCCCCCCGAGCCTTGACCTTTGAACCCCTGACCCCACACCGACCTCTTTGTTGGTGAGCTGGCTCTGCAGGGAGGCGAGCTTGTCCTTGAGCTCCTTGTTCTCGCGCTTGTAGGTCTCCACCTCGTCCAGCTTCTCGCGGTCATCCCTCTCCCGCTGCTCCTTCAGCCTCTCGATGATGCGCTCCTGCAACACACACACACACACACACACACACACACACACACACACACACACACACACACACACACACACACACACAGCAGGTGGTGACCACACCAGACATCTCAGCAAACCTCAGCAAATCTCATCTCAGCAAACCGTAAATCATGCGAAGATCCTTTGGAACCCTCGCGACAAGCCGACAGGACTCTTGGGAGGGCATCTGAATGTTCGGAGTATTATATCCAAGACTGATGAAATAAATAAACTGTTGTCAGACTCTAATCTGGACTTTTTAGGTCTATCTGAAACTTGGTTAACGTCGAATTCACCAGACTCTGTCTACGCCGTTCCAGGTTATAATATTTATAGACAAGACCGACAGACTGGAAGAGGCGGCGGCCTATTACTATACATTAAGGACTGCTTTCGAAGCACTCGATACGAGCTACCTGTGAACTTTGAATGCGTCGCTGTTTCTGTCTCGTTGTCAAAGAACATGTCGTTTATAATTGTCTGCCTATATCGACCACCATCATCCAGCAATTCATTCTATGAGGAATTCAAACCACTCGTATCAAACCTTGAACATACTGGGAAGGAATTTATGATTCTTGGCGATTTCAATATAAACTGGTCTAGCAAATCAGACAGGAAAAAACTTAAAGATATCACTGGCAAACACAATTTATCTCAAATGGTGAAGGGACCGACTAGAATTGCACGCTGTTCAAATACACAGATCGATCTCATATTCTGTAATCGACCAGAGAGAATTACTACATCATATAACTTTGTCACTGGTATTTCAGATCATAATCTAGTGTTAGTGTGTCGAAAACTAACAAAGAAAAGGTTTATCTATAAAAATGATGAGAAAATGACGTCATATAGAATACCAAGGAAGGATCTGCATCTGTTCGAGGAACAATTAAAACTGTTAGAGTGGACTGATTTTGAAAATAATACCAGACCTCTAAATGATAAGTGCACACAATTTTTAAATATTATTACAGGTGTGAAAGATAAATTCATGAAGAAATGTACACATGGATGTAAAAAATCCAATTTACCATGGATAAACGAAGAGTTATGGAGCCTTATGAGAAAAAGGGATCATGCACTTAAAACTGCCATAAAAAGTAAACTTGACAGTGATTACAGGATATTTAAAGGACTGAGGAATAAAGTAATAAGCACGCTCCGTAAAGCTAAAGCAAACTTCTTTATTGACCTTATTAACCAGGCAAAAGGTAATGGTCAACAAATATGGAAACACCTAAACACAATGTCAAGGAAAGCAACAAAAGGTAATAAGCCAATAGAATTAAACATTAATGGAAATATCTCAAGAGATGACAGCGAAATTGCACTGGCTTTTAATACTTTTTTTAAGGAGTCTGTGGAACAGTTAGCAACAACTTTTGGTCATAGGAATGTGGTCATCACCCCACCTAACCATGCATGCCCAGTGTTCAATCTCCAAGGAATAAATGAAGAAAAGGTCAACAAAATTTTACTTAATCTCAAAGGTTCTAAGGCTCAAGACATATATGGTCTTGACTCGTCCTTGTTTAGGAATAATGCACACGCACTTTGCAAACCCATCACACACCTGGTAAATCTGTCCATTAATGAGTGTCTGTTTCCTGATGCTTGGAAAAAAGCTGTGATATTACCCATTTTCAAAGATGGGGAGGTTACAGATGTGGGAAACTACAGGCCCATAAGTATACTCCCAATTATTTCTAAGATAGTTGAGAGGGTGGTCGTACAACAATTGACCTCCCACCTTAATTTGTGCCACGCTCCACTGCATCCAATGCAATTTGGGTTCAGAGCAAACCACTCCACAGACACTGCCCTCTGCTACTTTGTGGAGGAAGTGAAATCCAGGGTAGACAAGGGTGGTGTAGTTGGAGCGGTTTTTCTGGACTTAAAGAGGGCCTTTGACACTGTGAACCACAATGTCTTGGTGTCCAAAATGTCCTCACACAACATCTCACCTGACACGCTCAAGTGGTTTATATCCTATCTATCAAGAAGGAAGAATTGCACTAGGATAAATGACTCACTCTCCACAGAAAATACCTGTTCTATAGGGGTGCCTCAGGGGTCAATCCTAGGCCCTCTATTACTCAGCATAAATATAAATGATCTTCCCTTAGTTTGCCCTGATGTTAGCATCCAAATGTATGCTGATGACACAGTGATCTATGTACATGCTAAATCAAAACAACAAGTGGCTTACAAACTCAATGGAGCATTAAACAAAATAGTTGACTGGTTAGACTACTCTTGTCTGACACTGAATACATCTAAAACTGTCTGTATGTACTTCTCTTCACGTAAGAATACTACTCAAGACCCAGATATATGCATTAAAGGAGAAAAGCTCAAGGTAGTAAACGATTTTAAATATTTAGGGGTCATTGTTGATTCCCAACTGACTTTTAAGAAGCATATTAAAAAGGTTAATGGTCGAGTTAAAAGGAATATCCTCAACTTTAAGTTAATAAGGAATCAGATGACCACAGAGGCAGCCAAACTGTATTTTCATTCTATGATTTTAACTCACATCTCTTATTGCTTGACCTCCTGGTCACAAGCAAATGCAACTGCGATGTCACCCATTCATAAATCTTATAAACAGGCAGTGAAGATACTGGACAAAAAATCCAATACCTACCATCACTGTGCCATCACACAGAAGTATGGTTTATTTAGTTTGGATAACTTCATTTTCTTTTCAAACTGTTGTTTATTTTTTTAAATCATAAATGATCTTGCCCCACCTCCCCTTAAGCAATTTGGAGTCTGTGTAGACCCACAAACGACACAAGAACTACAAGAGCGTCAACTAGGGGGGACAGCATAACGGTATTTAGATATTCTACTTTTGGCCAAAGTGCCTTCTCAGTAAAAACGTCAGGGCTATGGAATAGTATTCCCGTTAGTATTAGGCAGAGCACCACGCTCCGTACTTTTAAATCAGGGCTTAGGACATGGCTAAAAGCAGAGCAGCACTGTGGACATTTCTAGTCATTGACCTTGTGTGTTTGCGTTATTTTATCATTTTTTATCATTTTTTTTATTATTATGTTTTAATTATGTCCCAGACACTACTTTTATCTATTATTAGTGCTAATCTTTTAATCCTTTTGTAACATTTTTGTAACACTTGTAACACTTTTGTAACTTGTACCACACACTACTTTTATCTATTGTTAATGCTAATCTGTTAATCCTTCTGTAACATCTATTCCTGTCCAGGGACTACAGATGAAAATTAGCCTTGTGGCTATAATCTGGCTCAATTATATGTTGTGCACTGTCCCTGTCAAATAAAGATTAAACTAAACTAAACTAAACAACAGCACACCTGCACCAGCTCTGCCACACACCACACAACAACGGCATGAGTCACTGGGCGCAAAAAGTGAATGAGAAAAAGTAAAAGAATAAGGGGAAAGGTAACAAGTGTTATTATCATCTGATTAGTTTGTTGTGTAATGCAGCCAGATTATGGCTTGTTTCTATGCAAATCTGAAGCTCCAATCTCCCTCTACTGAAGATGACAGAGGGAAAGAACAGGGGATGTTCCCTCAATCTATACAAATGAGATAATGAGTGTTTAGTTCCTGATTCCATCTCTCAGCTGTCATTACCCACACTACTAGCTAAGACATAGCACGTTTCTCTAAGGTGTGTTTATTGGCCTGGGGAGTTCTCGGATGGCTGGGGGGGAAACATATAAACAAATCATAAATTTACCAAAAAAAAAGCAGAGGAGGAGGAAAAGAAAGAAAAGGGGACGGGGAAAAAAACAACTGAGCAAAGAGCCTGCCAAGAGCAACAGATGATAGCTATTCCACATGGATTAATGTATTAATTAAGTTATCAAACCAGGAACATAAAACACAAGGGCGAGTTGAGAGCTACACCAAGGTGTTTTTTCCCCTGAGGAGCTGGCACCTGAATGAATACTCTATGGCGTGATTTCCACCATTTCCCTCCCCCGTCTCTCAGTAGCTGCTCATTTTAAGATGTGGCATCCCTGCATGATTGACAGATTAAGAGCTCCAGGCTATTGCGCAAAACGATAAACCAGCCGTCATCGAAAAAAAAAAAAAAAAAAAAAAACAGGGAGAAAGAGAGAGGGGAAAGAAGGAGGGGAAAAAAGACGAAACATAACTCAAAAAGTATATAGTGTAGCCAGCTGATGTGATGTGTTTTTCATCTACCGCCTGAGAGGGAGAGGTATGGTTTTCTACGGCTGGGACTTGTGGACAAAAAGGACGTGTAATAAAAATACTCGCTCCGCAGTGGCGGGAGTGGAGGCAGCCTTGGCAGGGCCCGTGGCCTGGGGAGGACGGGGGGGATCGGTTAATTCGGAGCAGAGAGTTTTGCGGGCAGACGGGGAGTAAATTTGCAGGTTTTGTGACGGCGCGAGCGATTAGAAGCAAACACACACTGGCTCTTGTAAACTCATTACACACCCTCCCGCGACCGCAGAGAGAAACCCTGTCTGCTCGCTCAGCGCCCCCTTCGTCCAGTCGCCCGGCCCAGGGAGAGAGAGAGCGAGATGGGGAGAGGGAGAGAGAGAGAGAGGAAGAGAGAGAGAGAGAGAGAGAGAGAGGGAGAGAGAGAGAGAGAGAGAGAGTGAGAGAGAGAGTAAGAGAGAGAGAGGGAGAGAGAGAGAGAGGGAGAGAGAGAGAAAGAGAGAGAGAGAGAGTGAGAGAGAGAGTGAGAAGAGTGTAAGAGAGAGAGGAGCGTAAGCAAGGAGCGGAGATCTCTCGTGGGGCAACACAGGGAGGAGGGTTACAAGGAGGCCCACTGGCTAGGAGGTGAGGCCTGCTCCGGGTTGCTCTCCACTGCTAGGAGTTAATGATGTGGAGATTTGGCTTCTTTGGCAGCTTACACTCACTGACACACACACACACAGACACATACAGCACACACAAATTAATAGTAGCACCTACTTGCAAATTAATGAGGACAGCCACACACATAGTCCGTTAATAAATTGAAGTAACGCTTAAGAGGCCTCATGTGAATGGAAGAATACAACTACAGATGTTGCCATTTATATATATGAAGGACGCTTGGCTACAACTGCATTTGAGTCTAGCATTCCACAGTGCTTTATAAAACCATTCTTAAACAATAAAAAGGTATTCATTGTGCTTTATAATGACTGGCATAAGCAAGTAATGTAGTGATGTAAGTAATGACTGTGGTTACAATGCATTACACTGCTACAGAATAATGTAACGTCTCGCATTTCTTAATGGTGACATTTTTATAACATCTCGGTCTTTCTTTATTGTCCAAATGCTCTTTGCTGACCCACCAGTGACTCTACACAAGCTTTCATAATGATACAGTAGATACTTTAACAGTTGAAAGGACTTGTGCAACAGCATCTTAATGCTTACCTCCTGTCACAGCAAGAACACCCATAACTGTATGACTAGCTCCACAAACTCACGCCAGTCATCCTGATGCATTATAAATACTTTATTAACAGTTATAAATGTGTTGACAATGCTCCATGGTTACTGAGGTGATGGAACATGTCCCCGGAACTTGTAGGGGCTGTTTCTATTTACCAAATGAGAAGAAGTGTACGCCCCAAACCGTGCTCCACACATATAAAAAAAATAAAATAAAATAAAAAATAAAACTTTTCCCTCGACAGCCACAAAGGTAACCACACTTTTCCCATAAACAGCGAGGGACAGTGCCTTAACAATCATGGGAAAGGTAAAGTGGAACATTTGGTTTACATTTCAGTCCACAGAGCGGTGCGCAGACTGAACTAAACAACGCCAGAGCCATACATGCTGCACTCCGGTTCTGTTGTGCAGATGATCACAAGTTAACATAAGAATTTTTTTTTCTGCCGACAAGGACCATGAAATCAGCGCGGATGTACCTAAATTGAATCGACATGTTTTTGCACTGCGTTCCCCTCCCCAATTGCTGATCTTCCCTTTTTGTCATAGCACGCCTCAAAAACATGGGCAACACGTTTCAGTACGGTCCCCCGTTGCCCAATCACACCGCGGGGCCGTCACTAACGCTTAACGCCGAGGCAAAAACACAAAGGGGGGAAAACAAGGACCGTAACTGTTTAGTCTGACAGGACACAAAAGCAACGCTTGGCACACTGGCGTGAGTAAGACTTTCCACGTCTCCGGGACACGCACTGCAGTCGGTATTCCTGGGAAAAGCCAAGGGAAGCTGGCTCTCAGGGTGGGGTAACGTTTGGTTTGGGGAGGGCCTGGGAACAGGGGCGAGGTGAAAGGGGGGGGGGGGGGATTCGCCGTAGCGAATATTCCGCGCTGTGACCTTTCTGGGAGGGGAGCAAACGATTAGCATAAACACATAAAAGAGGGCGGAAGGTGTACACACGGAAACCCGGTGCATCAGAATGGCCTGTAAATGGGGTGGGGGGGTGGAGGTGTGGGGTGTGGGGCAGGGCGGGGGGGTGAGATGACCGCAAAAGGAGAGCCGGGGCTACTGCTGGGAACGGGTGTTTATGGAGAGCAGCTGCGCACTTCAAAAATCAAAGGGGTCGCAGTGGAAGCTGGGAGTATGGGGGGGCGAATGCTAAAAACCTTAACAAGCAACATCCTCCATCAGTCACCAGCACCACAGCCAAGAGCCACTGCTGAACCAATCCACACTCCACTGCCGGCCTCTCAAGAGGTCACTTTAGTGCAGATGTTAAATTGTGAACGGCACATGCGAAATAATTACACGGTACATACGCCACTTCAAAGCACACACACACAACTTTCATGACTATTACTTCAGCCTTAAATGCACAGACCTGCATTACGATGATGTCATCTAAAAGGGACATCGTGCTTCAAGTAGTCCTCGTTGCTGTAATGACAGCGCCCCTCGTAAAGAAGCTCGACCGGCTGCCTGGGCTATGACAGTTGTTAGTGATATGAGATGATATGTTAGCTCATGTAGGTCAGCGCAGACAACAGTCATCACGCTCGGAGGACACCTGTTCCACACACCTGTTTGTCGAGTGGGGGAATTAGTCAGTTATGATAGCACTAGCATGGATGATTTTTCTTTCTTTCTTTCTTTCTTTCTCCTTCTTTCTTTCTTTCTTTCTTTCTTTCTCCCTCTCATCTTTCTGTCCTCGCCTCTTCCATTACTGCTTGAGCTCAGGCTGAAGGAATGCGGCCTTGCGTAACCAAGCGCGACGCTCATCATAAAATCGGCGATCGTGAGTCGTGATAAAAATCACATTCGCGGATGATTTGGCCGTCATTTGAGGAGCCCTGCTGTGATTGAGTGAAAGCAATATTGCATGTCTGTCTCTGGGCTAGTTGGAGAGCACTCTAGTCTGACTGTCAAAACGAGGACTCAGGCATTGTATCCAGCAGAGATGCTCATGACATAATCGCTCCCTTTACCTCATGCGTTCATTTGATTGACTTCAGCTGAGCCTTGTAATGAGAAGATCTGTCATAACAGATGTTCATACGCAGAGTACTATGCCAACATTACCGTGGCGCAGGCCATGTGCTACACACAACACAACAGCAGAGAGGGGTGAGGGAGGGAGAGTCCCCAACATCCGCTTCCTTACACGCTCTATTTTGGCAAGGGGGAGAGGCAATGTTTCCCATACACTGATGAGACCGTGGTGGCACGCCATAGTCTAATTTGCCCTGCTATAGTCTAAATATGTAACATGAAAAAAACATTTCTGCCTTTCATACCAATGTTTCACCCAGTTTCTTGTTTGCATTACTTTTAATGACTTCAGTCAGTTTAAAAAATCTGTATAAATTAATTAAGGCCTGTTTTGGTGTAGAAAAAAATAACACAAAGCTGTTTTTGCACCTGCAGCATTTCTCCGCACACCCTCGGAGGCTCCTCCAGTCACATACACACGCACACACACACACACACACACACACACGCACACACACACACGCACGCACACACACGCACGCACACACACACACACACACACACACACACACACACACACACACACACACACACACACACACACACACACACACACACAGTGAAGGATGGTGCATCTGTGCTGCTCTGAAGCAGCTATAAATTAGTTACAAACTGACAAAGACGTCCCCTATGATTGACTGTTATGGTGCAGTTCAAGTCTATGAGAAACATCTAGTTCGTTGTTCAGTATTTACCGTTCAACATTTAGCAAAAAAACTAGATTTCATATAAAACCGTTGGCATAAATAAAGAAAGGAAATATTTTACCGATGTTTCCTTTAATCTTTAACATTAACTAGCATGTTTAATATTTAGCTTGTTAATAAGCTACAGGATTAAAATGGTCACTTTGGAAAACTCCTCTCTTGGAACAAACAAATAATAGAAATAGTATTTCTGTACATGAGTTAGAGTCAGACGAATCTTCATTCCAAGCCCATGCAAGGGAGTTCATGTTGGCTATTATAGGTAGGGAAAAAACTAAACACCTGAAATAGCTGATAACATAGGCCTAAGTGTAAACATTATAGTACATCAATTGTTATTGTGTAAAAGAAACCATACTGAATGCAAAATAGTGTAATTAACAAATGACTGAAAGAAATAACATTCAACTTTCTCTCTCCTGGTCAGTACCTTCTCGGACAGGGCCTCCTCCAGCGTGGTCAGGGCCGTGTCTGTGTTGCTGGAGTCGGTCTGAAGGGACTTGACTCGCTCTCTCAGGCTGCCCAGCTGCTTGTCCTTATCCTTCAGCTGCTCCTGCAGGTTCTCAATCTGCATGGGGGGTAGGGGGGGTGGGGGTGGGGGGGAGAGGAGACAGGTCAGGCCCATTAACCGAGCAAAAAGGACAAATGAGGCAAAGAACAGAAAGAGCAGGAAAAAAAAGCGTCAATTTCACTGCAAATCCCCCCCATAAATCTTTTTGTGAAACGCTAATGTGGCTCAGAAGAATTTGCAGATGAGGAATGAAACCCAATTGTATCACATCTGCATCAAAGGGGGGGGGGGTGTTTCTTCAGAGGCTGCGAAAGACCACAATCACCAGCAACAACCCCCCACACACACAAACGCAGCCCAGCTTACGTTCATTTGGCCATAAGAACAACAGGGCCGCTATATGTCAGGAGGGGGAAGGATCTGGGGCCAAGACCAACTGTGGCGGCCCCTCCATCTCAGTGGCGTGGTCACACAGAAGCTTATCGGAGCCCCGACGTAGACACTCTGACGGGGGCCAAATGGCTCCTAATCGTCGGTGGAAATGGAAATGGGAGTCCGCTGGGCGAAAGTGGCGGCCCTTCACAGACGCGGCGGCCCAGGAGACAAGTCGCCTCCACATTCCAGTCATGGGTGCCTTCACTGATAATCTGGCAGCAGAAATGGGGGGTGGGGGTGGCGGGGGGGGGGTGAAAAACCCTAAACAGTGCCCTTTAAAGGAGGGCAAAAGAAAAATAGGCCAAGGAGGATGCAGCAGGCCTTCCTATAGGCCTGGGACTACAGTACAGTAGGAGACACAGAGAGATTGCGTGATACAAAGCGAGAAAAGGGAGAAATAAAGGAGTAGGAGAGGTGGGAGGAGGGATAGGAAAGGGAGGAAAGGGAGTCAGACCAAGAAACACAGAGAGTTAGAGTGAGGGAGAGGGAGACAACAGAGAGGGAGAGGGAGAGATAAAGACAAAGAGAACGAGGGAGGAGGGAGTGCAGAAGAGAGAGAGGGAGGTACAGTAAGGGCAGATGAAAAAGAAAGGAATAGAGAGAGAGGGAGTGGGAGTGGAGGAGAGGAGAGTGGGAAAAGGCGTGAGAGGGGGGAGATAAGTGAGTAAGGGTGATTAGTGGGAGTCAGGGCGAGGCTGGAGGCTGGAGGCAAACAGCTGAGTCTCTGGGGATTGCCATGGGAACCAAAAGATCATCACACTAACTGACGCATGCCACTGCTTGGGCGTTGGGAAAAGTACTGGGACAGTGGGTCTGGGGCTCAGAAAAGTACAAGTTCATATGACACTCAACAACAGAAAAAGGCTAGTTTTTTTTTTGTTGCCACGTAAACATTTCCACTGTATTTGGAGACTGAAATAGAAAGTAAAGCCAGTTTTTTTCCATCATAAAAAGTATTTGAAGCGAACTCTCATCCTGAACATGCTGGGGGAGTGGTCAAAGGAGACAGAGAGATTTCACGCATTTTTGGGAATGAGCAGAGTTGCATTTCTGCAAGACTCAGAAACAGCAGAGAGAAAACATCGTACTTAGACTGTATCCAGTGTGTATGTAAGCCTGTGACTGTGTGTGTGTGTGTGTGTGTGTGTGTGTGTGTGTGTGTGTGTGTGTGTGTATGTGTGTGTGTGAGTGTGTGTGTATGTATGTGTGTGTGTGTGTGTGTGTCAGTAAGTATGTGTGTGTGTGTGTGTGTGTGTGTGTGTGACTGTATAAGTTGTGTGAGTATGTGTGTGTGTGTGTGTGCGCGTGTAAGGTCGTCCGCATGTGCGTGTCTGAGGGCACCTTGGAGAGCTTTATTTCAGGGCAAATTTAGCATGGCGTTTTCAGAGTCCAGATAAATGATTACATTCTTCGCTGCGCCGCGTTTTCTTTGGCCCGGGCGGACAACAAAAACAGCTCTCCAACGAAACATTTAGCAGCGCCGCGCGGCGTAGCCTCCCCGCCACTCACGCGGAAAAACTCTGGCTGCACCCTGACCTCTGAACCCCCCCAGGCGGCGGGGGCCGCAGCCGCAAGGCCCTCGCTCGGATATGGGAAAGTGGACGCCAGCGTTCCGCACGTCTTCCGGAGCCTTCCGAGCACCTAGAGGGCGGTGGTGGGCTAAGCGAGTGTGTGTTTCAGTGGAATGTCCTTTCAGGACAGGCGTTATGTGTGTGTATGTATGTATGTGTGATGTGTGTGTGTGTGTGTGTGTGTATTGAGAGGGTGAGTGTACTGTACAGTGTAGTATGTGAGTGTGTGTGTGTGTGTAACTGCAGGCGTGTGTGTGTCTGTGTGTGTGTGTGTGTATGTATGTGCGTGTGCTGTGTGTGTGTGTGTGTGTGTGTGTATGTATGTACGTGTGGTGTGTGTGTGTGTGTGTGTGTGTTTGTGTGTGTGTGTGTGTGTGTGTGCATGTGTGTGTGTGGGGTGGATTTGGGGAGGTGGATTTTCTTTGGATGTTGAGAACAGGAGGCGGCCTTCCTCTTGTTTGGTCTGCTTTCACTTTCACAGCAAATACTTTTATACTCACTTACACGCCTGCAGTTACACACACACACACACACACACACACACACACACACACACACACACACACACACTACACTGTACAGTACACTCACCCTCTCAGTACACACACACACACACACACACACACACACACACACACTGTAACAGACCACCTACCGCCCATAGTCCCAGTTAGCTGACAGAAAGCCCAGCAGCTGCATTACAGAGCTCATTTACTTACATGTCCATAAAGTGTGTTAAGGTACTTCCCCGCTCTAGATGTTTCTTCTATTAGCAGGGAGTGTGTGTGTGTGTGTGTTAATGTGTGTATATAGTACTTGTGTATGTGTGTGCATGAACTCTATGTCTGTGTGTTAGTGTTACTTTTTAGTGTGTGTAGTATGTGGAGTATGTGTGATGTCGCAAGTGTGTTTATGCCTCTTGTCCCCTGGAATCCATATCCGGTCACTTCTGATTCCATCTTCCTGGTCGACTGGACCTCTACTGTACATAGTTTTGTCTGGTCTGGTCTGGTCTGGTCTGGTCTGGTCTGGTCTTGTACAGTAGGCAGGTAGGTAGCGCTGTCTCTCTCTCCCCCCATGGTGGGCCTCAGACCTCCACACTGTGAGAGGCTCGGGGGCCCCTCCCCACCTCCTCCTCCCTCCCCCTCCCTCACGCCTGGGAGGAGCAGCCCTGGGAGGAGCAGCCCTGGAGGAGCCGGCCCTGTGTCCGTGCTGGAGCTCCGGGCCCTTAATCTGATTTCCTGCGGCGGAAGGTCCGTCCGTCTGCATGGCCAGCGCTGCAAAACACCCCTTCAAAATGTGCGGTCACAAGGCTCTCGGGTTACAGTAAAGAGCGGGTGGGGATGGGGGAGTGGGGGGTGCATGCAGGGTGGTGTGTTGGGGTGTTTGAGGGATTTGGGTGGAGGCGGGGTGGCCGGGGTTCGGTTTGGGGGGAGGGCGAGGGCGGGGGTGGGGAGGGATTGATCCAAGAAACGCTCCGATCCGAAACTGGCCCTGCCCAAGCCGTGCGTCGGTGCGCCGCCGTACCTCCCTATTGACGTTGGCCCGCGAAAAACGCCGCCCTCGCTCTCGCTCCCGATCCCTCTCTCCTCTTTCCTTGGGTCTCCGAGAAGAAGAGAAAAAAAGGCATGGCTGTGCATGATCCTAGGAGGAGAAATGCATCGTGGCAGTTTCTGTTGGACACGCCGTGTGTTTTCGCTAGGATAAACGGTCATAAAATATCACCTCTTCCCCTTTTTTATGACTTTGGAGATTAGATCGTTTTTTTTTTTTTTTTACTTCGAGCGAGCAAACGAGGGCAGGCATTAGCGAAGTGCGTTCCGGAGGCTTCTTTCTGGGCCGCTCCGCTTCTGAAACGGGCCCCCATGGCTCCCGAAAGCCGTCTGCAACGGAGCGCCGTCGTTACACCAGCGGGGCCCGGCCCGGCAACACACAAGGAACTGGACTCTGGATCCGGACCCAAATCAATACCAATAAAAACATCAGTTTAAGGCACAAAAGCCCCTGGAGCCGGGCCTGATCGCCGGGACCATGTAATTACAGCAAGCTCCCCGAAAGTATGCGCGCCACTCAGCCCATTAAAAATACCAAAGGATCACTGGGTCGGCCTCTCTCTCTCTCTCTCTCTTTCTCTCCCTCTCTCTCTCTCTCTCTCACTTGCTCTCTCTTTCTAACTCTTTCTCCCTCCCTTTCTCTCTCTCTTTCTCTTTCTCAAGCAGTGAGTTCTTGAGGTTTGTCATCACTTTTCCGAAAATGCAGCACAGAACCAGAGTTGGGGGGAGGGGCGGGGGGGTGTCAAGGAGGCCAGTGAAGGGAGTGATGGGATGGTGTGTGTGTGTGTTAGGGTCTATGTGTGAGTGTGTGTGTGTGTGTGTGTCGGGGGGTGTGACTGGGGGTTATGGCCTGGAGAGGAGCCACCGGAGGCTGCCGGAGCCAGCGTTTGGTGCCGGAACAAACCGCAGGCGCAACAATGGGATGGACCCGGCATGCGGCCCACTGTACCCTCCAGCGCAGCCCGGCCCAGCACAGCACAGACCAGCCGCCGGGGTTTCAGCCATTAGTTACAGTCTAGATGAGTGGGAACCAGGCTTGCCCACACCCTTATGCTGCACACATTTGTATCACACACACACGTACCAGTCAGAGTCACACACATACATACACACACACACACACACACACACACACACACACACACACACACACACACACACACGTACCAGTCAGAGTCACACACACACACACACACACACATACATACACACATGTCAGACACATGCAAAACACACACACAGACACACATAGCTAAAGTCACAGGAAATCATGCATCTCTTCTATGTAAATCAAAACAAAGCAGAGAGGGAAGAATGCTTGTCTGAAATAATAGAGAAATGTACTGCGTCCTCCGCTTGTACTCTAAGCTATCATAAGTTATAGCCACAATGATGGCTTAAGGACACTGTCAACACAGATAAATACAGGAGAATCTTACTTCAGCCAGTGATATACACAGTAGCGTGGGCACCTGTTGCACAGACTTTGTCCAGATACTCTCCGTCGCACGCTCTCGCACGCACACACACACACACACACACACGCACACACGCACACACACATACCCATTTACACACATGCTAAGCCAATACAGGCATACAATGATAATGATAGAACTTCACTGCTATCAGAGCAATGCAAGCCCTGAGGCTGTCAAACTTTGCCCCCTGGTGGTAGGAGACTGGTACTGCTAAGGCAGTTCGATCACATCCGTCCTTCACCCTCCAGGGCTGCAAGAACTCCATACGTCCAACGTCCTCATAGAGCAGAGAGCAAGGTGCACCACTGTGGTCCTCCAATGATCACAGAGGTGACAGGTCATTAGAGAAGCACATACATTTATATTAACACACACACATAAACACGAGCAAAGAAAAACACACATGTAAGCAAAGTCAAACAACCATAACCGCCATTGAGAAACACACGCTCTATCTTTCATATAGACACACTCATATACACACAGACATACTCACACACACACACACACTGACACACACACAAGGCATATGTTCTGTGTCTGTCCCTGCCTCTCCCCCCCCCTCAGCGCTCCCTGGTGCAGACATAAGAGAAGCCCACTGACAGAGGCAAAGACGCTCCACGCAGCCGTCCCCTCGTCTGACCCCGCCATGATGTCACACCGCCGTCCACACGGTGACACATTACTCATCCGTTATCACCCGCAAACGACGGATGGCCATGACATCACGCCACAGAAGGGGGGAAACGAGGGATGAAAACGAGAGGACGACACACCACTAGAGAACATGAGAGAGAGCAAAAGAGGAGAGAGAGAGAGAGAGAGAGAGAGTAAGAGAGAGAGAGAGACAAGTAGAAGAAAAGAAACAAAAGAGGAGAAAAAAAAGAGGGCGCCTTCTGAAAATCGTCAACAGGGTTTTACGCATAGTCACTCTTCTCTCATCGTCGTCATCCCCCAGGCCGGCTTGGCGGCTCGGCAAATGAATGTGATTTCAACAGCTCAATTTATATGCTGGGATTTTTTCCCTCTTCCAGGAATGAACTTTGTGGCCTGTGAAGAGTTTCTGTGGAGGGAGGCCCCTGCGAGTGAACGACGGGAATCAATTCAGCAACGGAGGGGCAACGGCAGTTTGTGTGAGCTGGGACTCATTTTTTATTCCCTTGTTTTTTTGTTTTCTTTTTTTAACTGTTTTTGTTCCCCCCTCTTTCTTCTTCTTCTTCTTCTTCTTCTTCTTCTTCTTCTTCTTCTTCTTTTTCAGTGCTCCTCAAAATCAACTCTGAGCAAGTTTGATGACTGTGCCGCTTAATTAAATGCATTCACAGCTCTTTAAAAGTGTATCAGGCAAAATGAAAGCAGGCTGCTTTATTTGGTTCCCGGTGACTGGAGGGCTCAGCTCTGTTCTGTTCTGCTCTCTGTCTCTTCGCTGTTTGTTGGCTGTTTGAGTGCTAAAGGAACCACACCGTGGCTAAAGCGTAGGGGAATAAGGTCTGACAGACACGGCCATTGTTGACAGGGAGTCAGCGTGCAGTGAACCGTGAACATGAATGGCATACACGCACGCATTTTTAAATGTGTGTTTGAGGATGTATATGAGGTTGAGGGGCATGGATGGGTGGGCACATGGGGTCTGTTGTCATCCCTGTCTTAAACAGAAATTAGAGGGGCCACCATTTAGCTATCATTGACATGTTGTGGTCACGCAAAAACCTGGAAAACCTGGAAAAAGAAAGACCCCCCACCCAAAAAAAAAAAATCCTCAAATTGTAATTTTGTATGGACTGCATGTAAGGTTGGCACGTCTCGTCCCAGCCAGTAGCCTACCATGCAAAAGGCCCTCAACACAAAACGGATGTATAGGCCCCATTTTTTTTAAGACGCGCCAGCAAAACAAAGGTCAGGCCTGGGAGAATTCGCTCTGTGGGGTCTCTTCGTCTCTTCCCACAACTCGAGCCGCCGTCCACCCCCCACCCCCTCCCTCCCACACCCTCCCCACCCCACCGCTCCATTCCACAGCTGGGGGGGGGATGTTCTGCAGCAGTGGTGGTGGCGACACATACGTTCGCTTGAGCATTCATGTGCTGT
The DNA here is from genome assembly GCA_030347295.1 of Setipinna tenuifilis. Classification (NCBI taxonomy): domain Eukaryota; kingdom Metazoa; phylum Chordata; class Actinopteri; order Clupeiformes; family Engraulidae; genus Setipinna; species Setipinna tenuifilis. The sequence continues at coordinate 10,512,809 of CM059270.1, read as the reverse complement.
GAAATATGCGCCCATGGTCCGACAGGCTTCCCCTCCATTCTCTTCATCACCACATTCTTATTCATTCTTCGCTCAAACACAGCAAAGCGTGAACCGCCCTGCGGTTATGCACATAAATTAGATTCCAACAAAACCCCGAGAATGAGGCCAGCGAGTGTGTGTGTGTGTGTGTGTGTGTGTGTGTGTGTGTGTGTGTGTGTGTGTGTGTGTGTGTGTGTGTGTGTGTGAGAATGTTGCGAGCAGGGCGTTGGGAAATCTATTTTGCATTAAAAAGCGATTATTTTGCAAAAAAAAATGTGTGAATAGCAGAGAAGAGAAAGAGAGGGTGACATAGACAGAGAGAGAGAGAGGGAGAGAGAGAGCGAAGGGGGGGGGGGTAAGAAACTGAGAGAAAAGAGAGGGGAGGTAAGGAATGATTGGTTGACTTCTCATTCTTCTCCTCCCTATCGAGTGCTGAGATCGCCTTAAACATGTCTCCCCTCTCCATGTGTTGGGCTGTTGTGGCGATGGGTTGTGTTGACAATGAACAGGATAAGGATGAAACAAAAGCAGCAAAGCACTGATAGAGATCCCCGGCTATGTTAGTGAGGAGACGCAAACAATATCCATCCGCGTTTCCCTCGCGTTCTCTCTCTCTCGCTTGTTCTCTTCCTCTTTTTCGTTGTGAAGAACTGCCAGAGCTTTGATCCAGAGAGGATCCAGGGAGGCGGTGAAGAGAGGGGTAAAGAGCGAGAGAGTGAGATGGATAGTGAAAGAGAGAAAGAGAGAGAGAGAGAGGGAGAAAGAGAGGAGGGGGGGAGGAAATAAAAGAAGCGTCACCCCACCCTATGGAGGACCACAGCTGTGTTGGGGCTCTTGGCGTGGCCCCCGGGTCCATGTGAGAGCCAGAGCTTTATCAGAGGCATCGGGGCCTCTCTCCTCTCTCCTCCGCCCTTCTCGCTCGCTCGCCCGCCTGCCGCTAACCTGACACGGCCGCCGGGTCTGACCGCACCACCACAGCACCGACAAACACTCAGCTACACAACAACCACCAGGTCACAGGACAACACAACACAATACCGCAAAACAAACCAAGCATAGCAAAGCGCTTTACGAAAAACACTACCGCCACATACTGGGCTAGACAACACCCAGAAGGTCACAGGACAATATAACAAAACACCGCAAAACAAACCAAGCATAGCAAAGCATTTTACACAAAAATCTACTGTACGTCAAATACTGGGCTACACAAGCACCACGAGGTCACAGGACAACATAACACAATACCGCAAAACAAACCAAGCATAGCAAAGCATTATATGAAAAAACTACCAGCAAAGACTGGGCTACTACACAACACATCGTAAAACTAAACAAACATGGCAAGGTGTTATACAAAACAAACACTCCCAAATACTGGACTACACAACAACCACAGGCTAACAGCACAACAACATCAGTACACAACACGATAAGACTACAAAACCTAGTGAAATGCAGATTAAAACTTAATAATGAAACAGAGGACCGATATTGCCCAAAAAGCTCTCTACATATCACAACACCATTCATAACGTGACACCCTACAACAGCAAGTAAAACTAACCACAAGTTAACAGCAATACACACAACAAAACTCTCGAGTGTAACTTTGGCTACAAGGACACAAAAAGAGGCAAGTGGGACATCTTAGACGGAGAGCAGGGAGCAGAGGGCTGCGTCACTCCAGTAAAAGCTCAGCACGTGACCACACCACACCGCACCGCAGCACACAGCCTCGCCTGCCTCGCCTCGCCTCGCCTCGCCTCAGCGGCCCACCAGCGCTGTCCCCACTAAACCCTCGGCGGTGTCTCGTAACTGCCAACCTTTGGCCCGGCTGAGTGATTTACTCTCCCCTCTCGCCCTCGCTGCTCACAGTCACAGTCACGGTCCCCTCTCAGGTCCTCTGCTGATTGCAGGGAACGAGAGGGAGGGAGAAAGAGAGAGAGAGAGAGAGAGAGGGAAAGAGGGAAAGAGGAGGACAGAGAGAGAGCAGCCAGGAGGGATTGAAGCTTACAGCTTCTTCATTCACACGCTTATCATTAGATTGATAAGAGGCCGTGAGTATTCATTTTTTAGCAGCTGGATGCAGCATTCTGTGCTCTGTTTTAACAGCCACACACATAGCATACAGTATATGCACACACACACGTCCATATATAAAACTTTGCACACACAAAAATGTGCACGCATGGTAACACACACAGACACAAACACACATACACACACACTTACACACACACACATACTCATACACACACACTTACACACACTCATACACACAGACTCTTACACACCCACACATACACATGCTCACACACACACTCATACAGAGACACACACACACACACACACACACACACACACACACACACACACACACACACACACACACTCCCCTCACAGGCTTCCAGCTCCAGCTCCCCTATCGCTCCTCAGCATCAGGCCGATCGGCGCGCCCCTCACATGGAAAACATTACGGCTGAAAAGTGTCCTCCCTCCATCACAAAGGACCCCCCCCTCCTCCGCCCCCCCAACGCCAACCCTACCCCCAGTGCCTCTCCTCTCCTCTCCTCTCCTCTTCTCGCCACCCTCACCCCCAAAGCGGGCCCCTGACCACCTGATCGACGGCCCATCTGGTAATCAGCGAGCAGTCACTCACTGTCCCGCTGGCTAGCTAATCACTAGCCACATAAGCCTCCTTATCAATCTGCCCGCTCTCTCTCATTCTCTCTCTCACTCACTCACTCCCTTTCTCTCTCTCTCTCTCTCTCCATCTCTCACTCCATTTTTCTCTTCATCTCTCTCTCGCTTTCTTTCTTCATATCCCTCCCTCTCTCTCTTTCTCGCATGCTTCTGAGCAAACGATACCTCAAGGGAACTGGAGGGGGAAAGCACAGATATGAAAGAAAATAGAGAGGTTAAAGGAATGATTGTGAATGACTGGAGAGGGGGGTGGGGTGGGGTGGGGGGTATAGAGGCGAGGAGAAAGAGATCAAGTACAGAGAATTACTGTAAAGTTGGGCACTGGCAGCGTTTTTCTGCTGGTATCACAATCCACACGCCCACCCCCACCCCAACATCAGCCCTACCAATCTGGCTTGCAAAATTCTCTAACCTCCCCACTTCCACTCCCCCAATCGAAGAAATCAAGGGCCACAAAACCTCCCTCACCCCCACCTCCACCCCCACCTCAATCTCAGGCTCCAATCCAGCCCTCCACCCAACTCTCCACCCAACCCCCCCCCCCCCCCCCCCACAACCACCACAGGCACTTCTCCGCACCCCCTCCCCCCCCCCCCCCCCCTCTGCATCTGATACGGCCGGCACACGGTGGCATTCGCTTTGCTGCGGCGCCAACTCAATCATTCTTCCGGCTGCCCGCCCGACCGACCGGCCGACTGACGCTCGAGGAGAGGTGGGGCATGCGTGTGTGTGTGTGTGTGTGTGTTGGGCAAGCGGTGTGTGTTCGGTTGGTGGGGCACGGACGGCCATACAAGGTGTGCTTTTCTGCAAGCGGGGGCTGTTGACTTAAGAGGGGGGGGGTGGGTGGAGGGGGGGCAAGAGGGGGGAGGGGGAGGCCTTTGTCAGCCGGAGATACAACACTTCCTAATACACCGGTGGAGAAGAAGGCGCGCAGCCCCCGGGCAAATATTTACATTTCAAAACTACACAGCGCCACTTCCCTTGATGCATATGCATCGGCCTCAACAGAGAAAGGCTTGTTCTGAGCTGCTGAAAAGCTTGTTGAGACCTCGAAAACAAGATGGAGGGAGGGGTGGGGAAGGGGTGGGTTGAGGTGAGTGTGTGTGTGTGTGTGTATGTGTATGTGGGTTGAGGTGAGTTTGTGTGTGTGTGTGTGTGTGTGTGTGTGTCTGTATGAGTGTGTGAGAGTGTGACAGTATGTGTGTGCTTGTGTTTCTGTTTGAGTGTGTAGGTGTGCTTTTGTGTTGTGTATGCATGTGCATGTAAGTGTGTATGTCTACGTGTTGAATGGGAATGGGTGTATGAGTTGGTCTGTGGGTATGGGTGTGTGTGTGTGTGTGTGTATGTGTGTGTGTGTGTGTGTGTGTGTGTGTGTGTGTGTGTGTGTGTGTGTGTGTGTGTGTGTGTGTGTGTGTGTGTGTGTGTGTGTGTCAGGGCCGTGGGGTGTTCACGTAGGGGAGGATTCTGTTTTAAATTTCACCTTCTGGAAATAAGTTGAGCAAACAGCACTGCACCTCCACACCTCAGAACACAGAACACTGGCAACAGAGAGGAGAGGAGAGAGGAGAGAGGAGAGAGGAGAGGAGAGGAGAGGAGAGGAGAGGAGAGGAGAGGAGAGGAGAGGAGAGGAGAGGACAGGACAGAGGCGAGAGGAGAGGAGAGGATAGGAGAGGAGAGGAGAGGAGAGGAGAGTGGATAGGAGAAAGGAGAGGAGAGGAGAAAGGAGAGAGGAGAGGAGATCAGAGGAGAGGAGAGGAGAGGAGAGGACAGGACAGAGGCGAGAGGAGAGGAGAGGAGAGGAGAGGAGAGGAGAGGAAAGGAGAGGAGAGGAGAGGACACGACAGAGGACAGAGGACAGAGGAGAGGAAAGGAGAGCAGAGAGGAGAGGAGAGGAGAGGAGAGGAGAGGAGAGGACAGGACAAGAGACGAGATGAAACGAGAGGAGATGAGATGAGAGGAGAAAGGAGAGGAGAAGAGAGGAGCGGAGAAGAGAACAGAGGAGAAGAGAGGAGAGGAGAAAAGAGGAGAGGGGAGAGGGGAGAGGGGAGAGGAGAGAAAAGAGGAGAAGAGAGGAGAGGGAAAGAGAAGAGGAAAAGAGCAGAAAAAAGAAGGCTGGAAGGACTGGAAACAAACAGAATAACATTCAGATAGAAAGAAAGAAAGACAGAAAGACAGACAGACAGACAGACAGAGAGACAGAGAGAGAGACAGAGAGAGAGGGTGTGTGTGAAGGGGGGCAGTGAATAGGGCTGACATGCACATCTGATGGGCTTCAATATGTCACATGAAAAAAGATGAAAATGATGAAAGGAGGAATGCTAATCTGTGCTGAGTGAGCAGTATGCGTGTGTGTGTGTGTGTGTATGTGTGTGTGTGTGTGTGGGGGGGGGGGGGGGGATTATGTCTCACTCACAACAGAGTGTAAGTGTGTCAGTGTACATGTGGTATGCATGTCTTAGACTGTATGCGAGAGTGAGTTGGTGCGTGTCTGTGTGTGTTTGAGTGTGTGCGCGTGCATGAGAGAGTGTGTGCGTGTGTGTGTGTGTGTGTGTGTGTGTGTGTGTGTGTGTGAACAAGAGTACCTGTATGAGAGTACTCTGACAGCTAAAGTAGCTGGTGTAAGTATTAGCAAGAACTGCAAATATTCTCCCAGACATCTGGCATACAAACAGCCTAGCAATGCACAGAGCAGCATAATTCAAGCAGACAGAGGACATCCACAACTACCTGTCTGCACACACACACACACACACACACACACACACACACACACACACACACACACACATACACACACACAACCGTGGCAGCACAACCAGACAGAGGACATTCACAACAACCTGTCTGCACACTACTGAAAACACACACCCACACACCAACACACACCAACAGACCAACACATATATACACACACACACACACACACACACACACACACACACACACACAGGCGGCAGCACAAAGGCGGCCTCTCAGGCGCGACACCCAGGCCTAGCCCCCTGCAACCTCCCCACTAAGGAAAGGCCAAATTGAATAAATCCCGCTGATTAGGCCGAACAAGAGCCCTCACACACCCGGAACATGACCCCTTCTGTCTGCCACACCGCAACCGGACACCAGCCGGCCCACGGCCCGACAGCCCGACAGCCACACACTCTCTTACAGCAGCCAGCCACCGCCAAGGAGCTGGGCAGAGGGGATACTGGGCCAGCCGTGAAGGTCAGGCCTCCGCTGGGGCAGAGAGGTGACAGAGTGTGTGTGTGTGTGTGTGTGTGTGTGTGTGTGTGTGTGTGTGTGTGTGTGTTAGGGATGAGACGATTACAGATTTTGATGGTACAACTGTTGTCTAAGAAATAATTCCAATTTCACAATTGTTGTACTAAAAGTTTGTTATTTAATGAATGTAAACAAGAAATAAAATATTTTACAATTTGAAAGAAACCACTGACAACATTGTCATTCTTGGAAAAAAACAAAAAAAAATGTCAGACTGGCAGTTTTGTGCAATAGCAGTTTCATTATAGATGCCTCTGGCGTAAGTTGCGCCACTTGGGCTAAAGTTCCTGCTAGCAGCATAATGCATAAACTTTAAGAATGTCACCATGACGATATTGGGGAGTTTTTACGATGTATTATTTGTGATGTTTTTAATTGCAATTAATTGCACCAAAATATTAATCATATGTGTTCTTCTTTGGCCAATCCTCAGAACCAGAGAACAAGAAAAACAGGTTAAAGATGAAAAAATGGAGGGGAGAGAGGGAGGAAGGGAGAGAGAGAGAGAGAGAGGGAGGGAGGGAGAGAGGGAGAGAGACAGGGTAAAAGAAGTGCTTGGGAAGCCTGGCTGTAGAAAGGCTGGAAAGAGAGAGAGAGAGAGGGTGAGACAGAAACAGATAGAAAGATACAGAGAGGGAAATGGAGAGGGAGAAAACGGGATAGACAGCGTGGGACAGAAAGAGGGACAGAGAGTGAGAGAAGGAAAGAGAGCGAAAGAGAGACTGAGGGGGAGAGAGACAGGGGAAGGGAGGGGGAGACAGAGAGACAGAGACGAAGAGAGAGAGAGAGGGAAAGAGAAAGAGAGGGATAGGGTGCGAGAGAGAGGCAGGGAGAGAGAGGAGAGCTGAAGAGAGAGAGAGAGAGGGAGAGAGGAGTGAAAAAGGAGGGCCAGGGTGTGTTGATGCAGCCATGCCAAAAACAACTCTCTCTGGAGGGCAGGCCACAGCAAGCCACCAGGGAGCAGACCCCAGCAACCGCACACACTGTAAACACACTAAATGCTAATGCTGTGTGTGTGTGTGTGTGTATGTGTGTGTGTGTATGTGTGTAGGTGTGTATATGTGTGTGTGGAGGGGGTGTATATGTGTATTTGTGTGTGTGTGTGACTTTTAATAAGTGTATTTATGAGCTTATGTGTTACCTCATATGTATGTGTGTGTTAGTAGTGTGTGTGTGTGTGTGTGTGTGTGTGTGTGTGTGTGTGTGTGTGTGTGTGTGTAGAGCAAACGTGTGGGCCCACTCAAGCCCACACGTCAAACAAGGGACGCACTTGTACACCAAAGGATGTCCCGTGGTAGCCTAGGTAACCATGCGAGTTGACCAAGGACGCCCAATAAATAAACCTTAGAGGCCATTATTAGGAGAAGTCTCTATTTGGACATCGCAGGCCATTAGAATGCATTTGATCATCCTCAAGTTGACATTAAGTCTCATCACATTTCAATCCCCCTGATTAAGGCCAGCCCCAGGAAGTGTATAAATATTATCAATTTATGTATCTTAAATGATTAAAAGGGTTATGTGGTTTACAAATAGGTTATAAATAATGGCGGGAGCTCTTTGTAAATGTTTACACGCCGTTCATAAGCCCTGATAGATCATCAAGGGTTCCCAGATGGTTTTTATACACCGGAAGGATGACACACACACACACACACACAGACACGCACACACACACACACAACACAACACAACACACACACACACACACACACATACACGTGCGCACACACACACACACACGCGTGCACACACACGAGTGCACACACACACAGGCACACACAGGCACACACACACAGGCACACACACACACACACACAAAAACTATGTCATCCCAACTGTCTCATTTCAAGTGAAATACGAATTGAAAAAAGAAAGCCACAATGTTTGAAAAAGAATAACTCACAGACTCCCCCCACAAAACCAGCGACCGCAGGCCGGTCGCCTCTTTTTCCAAATAAAGACGGCAAACAAATAAATAAATAAGGCCCAACGTCACCACGCATTGGTCACAGTCGAGCGACGCTGGGGCCGAACAGATCCCGCTCTGTTCCCGTCTAATTCGCCCTCCACCAACACGTGAACTTACTGACCTGATTGAGGTTTTTTAAAAATAAAAAAATAGAATGGAAGGGGAAAAAAAGAAAGAAAATAGTACGGGTGTGTGTAGTGTGTAGTGTGTGTGTGTGTAGTGTGTAGTGTGTAGTGTGTAGTGTGTGTGTGTGTGTGTGTGTGTAGTGTGTGTGTGTGTGTGTGTCGCACAGAGCAAAAGAGAGAGAGAGAGAGAGAGAGAGAGAGAGAGAGAGAGAGAGAGAGAGAGAATAACAAGCGTCTGGTTCTAGGGCTATTTCCTGGACAGGATGATGATGTCACGAGGATGCCAGAACGTGGCTTGAATGTCATAACTACAAGCTGAAAAATGGCTCCTCAGGCTGCAGGGACAGGCTTGGCAGTGGAGGGGAGGGGAGGGGAGAGGGAGGGGAGTGGAGGGAGGCGAGAGGAGAGGAGAGGAGGGGAGAGGGAGGGGAGAGGAGGAGAGGAGGAGAGGGGAGGGGAGGGGAGAGGAGAGGAAGGGAGAGGAGAGGAGGGGAGAGGGAGCAGTGTGGAGCTAGCTTCGCAGGAGCAGTGTGGAGCAGGCCCCTTAAATACCGCAGGCCCCAATGTGCTGCCTGTCATCCAGAGAGGAGACCACAGCTCCACACGCCATTCTCACAGGCAACAACAAGGACTGAAATTCTCTCGGCTTTTAGTCTTTTTCTCACTCCCTTGTATCTATGGCTGACTGTCTGCCTGATACTCTCTCTCCTCTCTACCTCTCTCTTTACCTCTCTCTCTCTACCTCTCTATCTATCTATCTATCTATCTATCTATCTATCTATCTATCTATCTATCTATCTATCTATGTTTCTTTGTTTCTCTTCCCAGCTCTCTATCTCTTCCACTTTCTATCTCGACTATCTCTGCCTTCAAAGCCTATCTGAAGTCATGACTTAGTGACTACCACTTCATGCTAAAGCATGGAGATTAGAGAACTCAGCCAACAGCCAATAGCAGAGCGGCTAGCATCAGGTCATGGAGAGCAGGAGAGGAGAGAGGAGGAGATGAGAGAAGAGGAGAGAAGAGGAGAGGAGATGTGAGAAGAGCGAGGGAGAGGAGAGAGGAGCAGGGGAGGGAGGGGAGGGGAGAGGAGAGGAGAGAGGTTGTGAGAGGAGGAGGGGAGAAGAGAGAGGGGAAGGGGAGGGAGAGAAGAGGAGCACAGAAGTGGAGAAAACAGGAGAGAGGAGAGGGGAGGAAAGAATGGGAGAGGAGAGGGGAAGAGAGGAGGGGGCAGAAGCGGAGAAAAGAGGAGAACAGAGGAGAACAGAGAACAGGAGAGGAGAGAAGGGGGAAGAATGGGACAGGAGAGGAGAGAACAGGAGAGGAGAGGAGAAGAGAGAACAGGAGAGAACAAGAGAAGAGAGAAGGGGAGGAGAGGAGGGGAGGGGAGGGGGGAGAAGGGGAGAGTGTGCCTGATGACAGAACCAGAGCCTGGGGCCATGCTGAGGCCAGCCAGAGGCCAGTGGAGGAGCAGCTCCTATTTAGGCTTGCACCAGAGGAACCAGGGCTAATGGATCCAATGGAGACATCCAGAGGTCGAACCTGAGAGGCTGTTTCTTGGGATTGCATAAACCAATGCTCACTCACGCACACACACACACACACACAGAGAATAACAAAACAGCCAACCCAGCCTTATCCAGCCACACCCTCTGTACTCAGTAAAGTGTTAACATAGTTGAACTCGCATGTACTGTACATGGGGCAGTATTGGCCTGGAGGAGGTCAGTGATGGCCTGGTGGTTAAGGTAACAGACTTGTGACCGCAGGTTGAAAATCCAGCCACTGCCAATAGTGCCACTGAGGTACCATGAGCGTGGCACTGTCCCCACATACCACTCCCCGTTGTCATTGCCGCCCCCTGCTCACGTGTGTGATGGGTGGGTTAAACGCAGAGTTAATTTCATTGTGTGTACACTGTGTGCTGTAACTGTGCTGTGCTGTGGTGGGGTGTGCCGTGTAATCACAATGACAAATGGGTGTTCTGGTTTTTTGTTGTTTTTTTTTTTTTTTTTTTACTTGGAGTTGTTAGTGGAGTTGTGTATGCATAAACTCTCTCACACAAACATAACAATTCGGGCACTCAAATAGACTCACAAACATAGACTAAGAGAGACAGACTGAGAGAAAAAGAGAGACAGACAGAGAGAGAGGGAAAGAGATGGAGAGGTAGAGAGACAGAAAGAGAGAGAGAGTGAGACAGAGAGAGGTGGAGAGATGAAGAGAGGGAGAGAGCTAGAGAGAGAGTATGAGACAGAGAGATGGACAGATGAAGAGAGGGAGAGAAGCAGAAAGAGAGAGAGAGAGAGCAAGAAAGAGACCTGGCCCAGCGGACTGGAGCTGGAGCTGAAGCTGGAGCTGGAGCGGGGGCCGGGGTGTTGGGGGTTGGAAGGGAGCACTGAGTGGGTGACATTCCCAGAAAGCCCTTAACCTCTGGAACAGCGGCTGTAATCACACACTCATCTGCGGTCGGAATGGTACCGCTGATGAGCAGACCAGCAGAAAAAAAAAAACTGGATGGAAGGATAGATACATGAAGATAGATGGAAAGAGAGTGACAGAGCGAGCGAACGAGAGAGAGAGAGACAGAAACAGTGACAGAGCGAGAGAGAGAGATGCAGAAAGAGAAAGAGAGAGAGACAGAGACAGAGAGAGAGAGCAATCAGAGACAGGGCACAGTGGCCCAAGTTCATTGTGAGTTAACACATTGAATTTGGGGTGCAGAAGTGCGCAACAAAGTGACAGGGAGAGAAAAGGGACACAAAGGACAGAGACAAAGAGAGATATAAAAACAGCACACAGAGATGTCAGTGACAAAGGAAGGACAAGCTCACAGCTGCAACATGGGAGACAGAGAGAGAGCAAGGACGCAAGAGATATAAAGCAAGTGAGTGCCTGAGTGAGTGAGTTGGGTGGGTGAGTTGGGTGGGTGAGTGAGTGAGTGAGTGAGTGAGTGAGTGAGTGAGTGAGTGGGTGAGTGGGTGAGTGGGTGAGTGAGTGAGTGAGTGAGTGAGTGAGTGAGTGAGTGAGCAAGTGAGTGAGTGGGTAAGTTGAGTGAGTGAGTGAGTGAGTGAGTGAGTGAGTGAGTGAGCAAGTGAGTGAGTGAGTGAGTGAGCAAGTGAGTGAGTGAGTGGGTAAGTTGAGTGAGTGAGTGAGTGAGTTGGGTGGGTGAGTGAGTGAGTGAGTGAGAAAGGAGAAAGGAGGGCAAGCAAAAGAGAGAACAAACAAGTGAGAGGCAGACAGAAGGAGAAAGGGTTGAACAAGAGAATAAGACAGAGAGTGAAAAGGGAAAACAAATAGAAAAGAGAGGGAGATAGACAGAAGGCAGAGACAGAGAGAGAGGGAGAAAAAGAAAGCGAGTGAGAGCGAGGGAGAGTGAAAGGGAAAGAGATAAAAGAAAAATAGACAGCGAGCGAGAGAGAGGTCTGCGTGAGCTGTGAGCGATTAAGGGCTCAGTTAAGGCCGGGCTGAATCCCTCCTGACGGGAGCGTGTTAGCACTGCAACCCAACACCACACAGCCTACAGCCGCACATCATCACTGGAGCATCCTCCTGCCCAGCACACACACACGCTTGCACGCACATACACACACACACACAGCCCCTATCCCTCTAACTTACACACACACACACACACACACTTGCACGCATACATACACACACAGCAATATCTTTCTGACACAAACACACACACATACACTTGCACCCACACATGCATACACATATTCTTATCCCTTGGGCTTGTACACAAACCCACACACACAAGCATACACACATATACATATATATACACACACACACACACACACACACACACACACACACACACACACACACACACACACACACACACACACACATAAGTACTAACCCATTCTAGCATACAAGCACACAAAACATGATTGTGCTGGCCCACACACACACACACACACATTCATGCACACATACATATGGACAGCCGTATATTTTCTGGCTTACATACAAGTGCTCACCCACACTACCACATACATACTAAACTTGATTTCATTCCACTGCCTATTTCTCTGGCTAACATACAAGTGCTGGCACAGACACTTACACACACACATACAAACACACATACACACATGCACACACACACCCTAATACACACTAAATATGATTTCATGCCAACACAGCCAACCGCTTACAGTGATTCACAGCTTCACACACTCCTAAAGGCCTACACACAACATTGCAACACATCTCAGCTAGTGCTAAATGACTCTCAAACCATTCCAAGAAGGTGCCTTTAAGCCCAAAACACACCCTGAAAAACACTCTCACGTGTTCTCAAGTCAACAATGCTGTAGTACAACTTTATGTACCTGACTTTAATTGAGTCTGGCCTACCAAATCCACAAGACCCGGCACTAGCTTGAGAGAGTCTTTATGCTAAGCTCAGGAAGTCTCTGAACTGAAATAAAAAATCTATGGCTCCAAAGCAAATGGTCCTGTGCTCACCTTCCCAGCAGTGCCGCCATTTACACATCACCTGCTGACAGTTAAAAAGAGATGTTTACCTGACACCACCCTCACCAACCAAACTACTCAACCAGGGAGGCATTCATCTGAAAATGCCACTCCATTGCCTCAAAAACTACAACACGTCTCTGTACCCACAACCGAAATCCTACAAAAGCTTCATTTAAAACTTTCCATCAGCCTTCCCTCCAACCCCCCCACCCCCACCACCCCAACACCCAGCCCCCTCCCCAGTGCTGAAACCCACACAGAAAACCATTCCCTCATCCTGACGTGAACTTTAGCTGTCCTGCGCTAGCAGCGCTAGCTAGTGCCAGGGTTCCACAGCAGTAACCCTTCCACTGTGAGACAGCGCAGATGCTCTGGGGCCCTGGGCTGGACGGGGCTGGACGGGGCTGGCCTGCGCTGGCCTCCACAGGCTGCCGGGGCCGCTCTTGCTTCATGCCTCCTTTCAGCGCTCTGGCACCCGGCTCAGGGTGTCTGACGTAAGGGCTGAGCTCTTCATGGAGATGGAGGTTGGGGGGGGCTGGGGCGGGGGGTTACGTGACCTTCCTCCACTCCCCGCCAACAGCCACACAAAACCCAAGTCACACCTCATGGCTCTGGAGCATCCTCCAGTCCTCCAGGCAGGCGAGAGCTATTACAGCAGATGGCAGCTCTGTGCGGTAAATCATTGTTTCAAGTGACTGTCAAAAGGAGTTGGACTGGAATGAGGAGAGGTGACAAGATCTGTGGACTAAGTTTGAAAACACACACACAGACACAAAGACACACACGCACACACACTGTGACACAGACAAATTTACCATCTTTCAAGCTCTCAAACTCTTTCTGATCTCTCTCTCTCACACAGACAGAATAAAACAGTGTTTCAACACATGTGTGCATGCTCACTCACTCACACATATGCACACACGAGTGCACACCGCTTGTGCACACACACACACACACACACACACACACACACATGATCAAACACAAATGCATTCTCTTTCAAGCCTACTGCAAACACTAACTTAGACACGCAGACACTCTCACCACACAGACAGACAGACAGGCAGGCAGGCAGGCAGGCAGGCAGGCAGACAGGCAGGCAGGCAGACAGACAGGCAGTCAGTGGCCTACGCAGAGCCACGCAGGCATTCCCCCTGCAAGCTGTGAGTGTTCCCTGTGGCACGCTTCTGAGACAAAGCCACTTCCTGGGCCGTCACAGGAAGCTGATATACTGTATCAGCAGGCCCGCCGCTCCCACACTAAATCAGAGCCAATTAGGACTTCATATAAAACATCCTCATTACAGGCTTTTAAAGGGCTGCCTCTCCACTGACTCATCGCTGTAATGGAGGATCAAAGAAACACCTGGACTCTATGCACAGACACACACACACACACAAGACACACACACAAGACACACAAGACACACACACAAGACACACAGACTTAAACGACACAAGACACATATACACACACACACAAGACACACATACGCACACACATACACACACACAGTCACAAACCAACCCACTCACCACTTAAGTCCACACACACACAGACACACACACACACACACAAATAAAAACACACACACAAAAAATCCTCAGACACAAAGACATACAATGAGTAAGTGTGTACACTACATAAACTGTAGTGAATACTACCCCCCATCTTCACACACAGACAGTCATAGTCACTCATTGACACACACACACACACACACACACACACACACACACACACACACACACACACACACACACACACACACACACACAAACAGATACACCCTCTCTCCCAACCCCCCTGGTGGAGGGAATGTCTTTGAACTTGGTGGGAGGCGCAGGGCTGCAAATCATGGCCTTATCGGCCCTTTTGTGAGAGCTTCCTCCATGTTTGTGCGTTTTTAAGAGAGGTCACTCGGAGGGCTCCAGTGACTGAGCGAGTGTGTCGACGAAGGTCAGAGACCTGCTCTCCACTCACACTCTCTCCCCATGGCCAGAGCCTTGGGAGGGCGCTGATGGGACCCATGCACATAGATACACACACACACACACACACACACACACACACACACACACACACACACACACACACACACAGATACACGCACCCTCTGGGTTAATGATGATGCTTCATAATTCAAGTCAACCCCCTATCCAGTCACCCTCCTGAACACACACACACACACACACACACACACATGCGCACAAACAGACACACATAAACGTACCCTCTGGGTTAATGATGATGCTTCATAATTCAAGTCAACCCCCTATCCAGTCCCAGCCCCCCTCCCCAACACACACACACACGCACAAACATACACACACTATACTTTCTAACACACACAACCCGAAACTCGTTCTGTGCCAGAGGCATGATTTAAGACCGACTTGAGGGAGGCTTTGCCTCATGTAGGCCACCCCACCACAGAAACGGCACTCACTGCAACAAAAAAAAAATAGTAATAAAATAAAAATAAAATAAAAAACACAGCATCCTAATGTTTTGTGGAAAAACTTCAGAATCCCCAAAATATGGGGTAC
>CM059270.1:10484091-10490063 GCA_030347295.1 Setipinna tenuifilis | reverse complement strand
TCATCCAACCTTTCCCTCTCTCCCTTAATATCTTTTTTTTCTTTCTCTCGCTTACTCTCTATCTCTGTCCTGCTGGATTACAGAAGCCCTGAGTCTAAGCAGGGGCTGAGCCCAGGACTGATAACCATCTCACTGGGGCCCCCACAGACACCTGCTGGGGCAGCTGAGGAGGACAGGGAACCTCCGAATGTGTAAACAGGGACAGGGAACCTCCACTAAGGGAACTTATAAGCAGCTGGATGAGTGCAAACAGAGAAAACCTTTGGTCACACCATGTCCCCCTAACTCTAGAGAAAACCTCCACAGATAGAGAACCTTTCAGCAGATGGCACAAAGAGAACGTTCATGAGGGGTGAACCTTTCAGCAGATGGCACAAAAAGAACTTTTTGCAGATGGGGAACGTTTGCACAGATGGCACAGAAAGAACTTTCACAGAGGGGGAACCTTTGAGCTAATGACACAGAGGGAGCTTTCACAGAGGGGGAAAACATTTGAGCCTAATGATGCAGAGGGAACTCTCACAGAGGTGGGGGAACTTTGAGCTAATGACAGATTAGGACGCTGCACAGAGGGAACACTGAAGCAGCTGAAAGACAGGCGACCTCCACAGAGACAATTTTTGAGCAAATGACAGAAAGAGGGAACTTTGAGCGTTCAGCTGGATGAGACGGGGACCTCCGTAGTGGAAACGTTTTTTGGGCAGCTAGACTGGGGACTGGGGACCTCCAAAAAACGGGAACCTTAGTTCGAGGCAGATGACAGAGTGGGGAAACTCCGTAGAGGGAATATTTAAGCAGCTGGAAGAGTAGAGGGAGCTCCGCAGAGGAAACCTTTTTGAGAGTGAGATCAGCGCTGTCTGAGCTCATCGCTCCAGCCTGCTAACAGGGGGTGAGCACTGAGGGACGTGTCCAGCAATAATGAAGCCAGGAGAGGATACATGGAGTGAGCGAGGGAGAGAGGGAGAGAGGGAGAGGGAGGGAGAGGGAGAGAGGGAGGGAGAGGAAGAGATAGAGAGGAAGAGTGGAAAAAAAAGGAGCAGAGGAGAGTGAGAAAAGCTTCATTAATGTGTTCAGGATGTTCTGGTCAGAGACTGGGGGGGGGGAACAATGGGAGGCCAGTTCCAGAGAATAAAAGGAAGAAAGAGAGAGAGAGAGAGAGAGAGAGAAAGAGAAAAAGAGAGACTGATGTAAATAGAGGCAGAAAAGAGGCATGCAAAAACTAAAGATCATAAAAAAAAAATAACGAAACGGAAAAAAAATGATAGAGCACAGACTATATGTGAGAAAAGTCTCATTAATGTCTCCCGGATGTGGAGATGGACACGAGACACAGTGTGTGTGTGTGTGTGTGTGTGTGTGTGTGTGTGTGTGTGTGTATGTGTGTGTGTGTGTAATGGCGCTGTGTGCATTGCACTAGGCTTCATGAATGCTCTCTGTCATTATCTCAGTAGAGGGTTCCCCTTTGATTTCTGCTTCCTTCAGAGCTGGGGCCAGCAGACTCCATCCGGCCCCCCAGGCCCCGGGGGCCAGCTGGTTTAATCACACCCACCCCCCACCCCACCCCCACTCCACCACCCCCACTCCACCAACCCTACCCCCCATGGCCCCCCACAACGTTCCTGCCTGTTAACGTGTCCCGAAAAACTCCGGCTCCCACTTGGGAGAGGTTTAATGGCCAGTCCAAGCCTAAGTGCGTGGCGAAGGAGAGGGCAATCATTTTAATTAGAGCACCACCACCACTCTGGCATGTTCACACACACACCTACAGGGTAGAGCTGGCACAGGATCGCACCATAACGATTAAGTGGCTCGCTTATGACTCTCTGGGTGTGTGTGTGTGTGTGGGTGTGTGTGTGAGTGAGAGAGAGAGAAAGAGAGAGAGAGGAAAAAGTGTGTGTGTAATTAGGCATGAATGTGAATATACAATACATGAGCATGTTGTGAAACTAGGGCATGTATACATACATACATACATACACATGCATGAGGGAAGATATTTGGGTGAATAATAATACACAGTTCATATAGTTCATCTCAGTATGTATGTGCACATGTGTGAGTATTTCCATGTGTGTGTGTGTGTGTGTGTGTGTATGTGTGTATCTGTGTGTGTGTGTGTGTGTGTGTGTGTGTCTGTCTGTGTCTGTGTCTGTGTCTGTGTCTGTGTGTCTGTATGTGTGTGTGTGTGTGTGTGTGTGTCTGTGTGTATGCCTGTGTGGGACTGCACTTGAGCCCAGATGCATGAGTTTGAGGTGAGCTTCACAGATTCTAATTCATAACTGGTGGCCGTGGCGACGTGCGAAAGGGGCAGCAGCGTTGGCTTTTGGGAGGGGCTGGGCTGGTCACTTGTCACCTATGGCAACAGCAGCAGCAGCAGTCCTCCCACCACTGGCCCCACCCAACACCGCCACCGCAGACATGATGTCACAGAGGCTTTTTATGACTCTCCGTGGTAACAGCTGGCCAGAGAGAGATAGATGGAGAGAGAAAGGGAGAGAGAGAGAGAGAGAGAGAGAGAGAAAGAAAGGGAGAGAGAAAGAAGAGAGATCAAAAGAAAGAGTGGGAGAGAGACAGATAGATGGGATAGTGACAGAGAGAAGGAGAAAGAGCAAGAGGGAGGACGAGAAAGAGACAGCGAGAGACAGAGAAGGAGAGAAAGAGAGCACGAGAGAGAGAAAGAGAGAGAAAGAGAGAGAATGTGAGCACGTGAAAGCGGTTCGTTAGCCACAGCATCAGGGTTCAGGCCGTCCTGGAAAACTGATGTAATAAGAGGACAGAGCGGATGCAGAGCGGATACTGACACTGTGGCTAATAGCCATTATAGCCCCAGTTTCCTGGCCGTATTTAGTATGAGTGAGTGGGTTTTTGTGTGTGTGTGTGTATGTGTGTGTGTGTGTGTGTGTGTGTCTCTGCAGGTGCGGTGTGGTAATGCAGGGCACATCACCACCTCTTTGTCGCTTCCCTGCAGTGGCTACATTTACACAGGAATGGCAGCCCAGCTGTTTGCCCATCGGCACCTGGAGATGGGAGGGATAAGCCACTCAGTACTGGGGTTGTAAAAACAAAAATGGTGGATTTTATCGTTTGGTTCATATAATTTTTGCTGATGCGGACGCACATAGTGGGAGACTAACTGTGTACCCCAGTGTCGACTGGTGGGTAGATCATAGTGGTAAGCAGCAATGTGCCCAGCTTTGCTACGGGGCTATTCGGGCCAATTTTTGACAAAAACAAATGATGATTTGCAATAGGTTTTGAGGAAATAAATGAACATGTATTCCGCTATTGACACAGCAGGCACAATTTCGATTTTCGTAAAGAAGGGAACATTTTTTGCATGATGTTGGTAGCTGATACCAATTTACAAACTGAAAAATATTTTTGATGGATAAGTTTCGATTTCATGTCTTCAAAGGACCTTTTTTTAGTACTGTGGTCTGTGTTAGTCTAGGGAATTTTTTTAAAGGGTAGAAACACTGCTACTAGGTTTACTGGTTTTTACTTTCTTTTCCTATATGCAAGCATGCATGTCCTCTCGCCCACAGTATTTTACTCAGTATGCACAAAGCCCCCTAAATGTTGAAATGGTACTAATATTTCCAATGTAAAAATAGCAGTAATTTCCACATTCATTGATAAAATGGCACAAGGGATGGAAAAGGGGTTGACCGTTTTAGAAGGAGGGTGATTTTCACTGTTATTTTAGAGGGGATGCCAAGCCACAGACACACAAACACACACACACACAAAATGCAGGTGTGTCTACGTATATATACATACACACACAGATGAACACATGCACACACACACACACACACGCACGCACGCACTCACGCACGCACTCACGCACGCACGCACGCACGCACACACACATTCACACAAGCACACACACATACTTGTGCACACACGTACATATACACAAACATATGTACATATTTACACACAGAGACACACACACACACACATTAACATACAGATGGGCCTTCATTTATTCAGACACAAGCTTGTGTATGACCATAGGTGCGTTAAATGTATAACAACCTACACCGGCTGTTTGTAGTGCAAAGCTTTGGGCTAATAGAGAACATTCATCCATTCACACACATGTTCACCATCAGCCACACACAGACCGGATTGGGCGTCGCTCTCTAAAATGGCTTCCGCATCCAGTCAGTAACATCCATCATGACAACAAGCAACAAGCAGCATTTATTTGTGTGTCAGAAAAGGTATTAAACAACAACAGACCGTCCTCATCGAGTCCTGAGTATGAACAGACAGTCAGATTTTTTTTACATAAATACAGACACAGACACAAACACACACACACACACACACACACAGATGCACACGAAGGTTGTGCCATCACCCTTGCTGTTCCATTAATCATCATTATCATAGCTGGTGACTGTTAGGACCATAGCACTACGGCGTACTCCGATATCACAAGCTCCGCTTAGCTCCCAGCGTGATTATTTTTCCTGCTTGTTTTCCAAAGACCACGGCCGCCAAGGCTGCCCCAGCAACCCCCATTTCCCCTCACCTCACCTCCCCTAACCTCCACCTCCACCCACCTCAAACCATCACACATCCAAACATCCTGTTTCTAAGCTTGTTCGATTTCCTCGTCGCGGATGGAATCGAACGCTTCCGCCCGCTGGCGTTGGTTTCGGACTCGCGTTTGGCCAGCCACCAAACAAACAAGCGTGGCGGGACGACCAGAACTCTCGACGGCCTGTGAATCTCTCCCCCCAAGACCTGATGTGCTGGACAGCACTAACAAACACAAAAAAAACACACATACACACACACACACACACACACATGGACGCACGCGTGCACACACACATGCTTGCGTGCTTTGCGGATACTGTTTCACATACACACATGCACATATATACACACAAACACAGATGTGCTCCCCGACACCTGCTTGTCCATATGTGCTGAAAAGCAACTTTATAAACAAGTGTCTCGCACTCGTACACACAGATCAATGGAGATGCGGGGCGAAAACAAACAAGGCAAGGCAGGGATAACAAGAGGAGCAGCCAGCAGAGCACATCACCACCATCTCCCCTATTGACGCGTGTGGAGATGGAAGGTGGGGGGGGGGGTCAGGCTTGTCAAGTGCTCTCACCGTACCAGCGAAAACCTCCAATTTCCTTCTTCTTCAAAATGCTAGTCACGTTACATTCACAACCACTTTCTCCATCAAAACGGCAAGGAACCACAAATATGAGGAGTTCAGAGGGGGGAAAAAAGGGGGTGGTAGGGTGAGGGTGGGTTGGGGTGGGTGGTGGAGTAGGGGGGGTTGAGGGTGGATTGTCAGGGGTAATGTCAAACAGGTAGTGAACACTCAAACACACAAATAGAGCCAGGGCACTCAAGAAGGAACACAAGAATCCTTCTCCATTTTCAGTGCTGCTCAATAGAGGGTCGCTGCAGGTTAACTAATAATGACCCATAATTCTCCTCTGCAAGCACCAGCGGGAGTGAAGTGGCTGCGAGAAAAGGGGGCAGCTGACAGACGCTGAAGGGCTCTTCCTCCCCCGCCCCAATACCCCTCTTCCACCTCCTCCTCCACCACCATCTTCACAACCACCTCCTCCACCTCCACCTCCTCCACCTCCTCCACTACCACTGCTTGCACCGGAGGGCCATCCATCTAAAATAAGCACTTCCGCCAGCCCCTCCCTTACTTACTTACACACACACACACACACACACACACACACACACGCACACACACACACACACCATCACTGGCAACCCCCACCCACCCACCCGCCCTGCTCCTGCACACACAGGGGGACATTTAGAGCCCGCTGTAACCCCTGACCCCGGGCCAGAGGTCAACCACACTTATCACGGGAGGGTTGATGCGTCCATTATGCTGTCAGCTCATTGGCTGGATGAATTAGGGCACACGGGGCTCATTAAGGTGGGGTGGGGAGGGGAGGGGAGGGGGG
>CM059270.1:10469091-10479091 GCA_030347295.1 Setipinna tenuifilis | reverse complement strand
CAGCGGAGGAGAAAAATCTATCCCAGGAAGCAGAGCAGCTGAGGGGGGAGAGCTCACATCAGATGATCCCCACCACTGGGGCCTGGAGGTCAGCGGCAGGCCAGAGAGTGCAGTGTTTACACCCAGACACCAGTGAGGCTCTAGGGGGAAAGGGGTTTGGGGGCAACCCCCCCCCCCCCCCGCTGGACTTTTTTCATGTTCAGCTTTCCAGGGGCTTCTACACTGCAAGGTCATGTGCAGGGGTCATGTGTTCTGACTTGACGTCTACCCTCCTACAGGCGAACAGTGTGTGTGTGTGTGTGTGTGTGTGTGTGTGTGTGTGTGTGTGTGTGTGTGTGTGTGTGCATGTGCGTGCGTATGTGTTTATGCCTATTTTTCTGTCTCTATCTGTCTATTTATTTGTCTGTGTGTATGTGTATGTGTATGGGTGTGTGTTTGTCTCTGTTTGTGTGTGTGTTTTTCAGCATGTGTGTGCGTTTGTGTGTGTGTATGTGTGTGTGTCTGTGTTTGTGTGTGAGCACATGGATGCACGTGTATGTGGGATGGTGGGTGGGTCTGACAGTAGGCAATTTCTGGTCACTGGCCTCGATCACAACTCTCCATTCCCACAAACCCATATGCTCACAAACACACACACAAACACAAACACACACACAGTCTCTCTCTCACACACACACACACTCACACGTGTACAGACAGAAAAACAAACACACATACACACACACACACACGTACAGACAGAAACACACACACACACACACACACACACACACACACACACACACACACACACACACAGGGTGTGTAGAGGCGGAGCTGACCGCATCCCCTTCACGCCTGAGTCCCTCTGCTCAGCTGATGTAGTCGTTCATCAGACGAGAGGAAGGAAAGAACAACAGACACACACACGCCGCCTGGGGTCACATGACACCTCAGCAAAAACACACTGACTCCTCCATGATCTCTCTCTCTCTCCCTCCCTTCTTTTTTCTTCTTCCTCTTTCTTCTTTCCCCCTTTTTCTTCTTCTCTCACAATTTCCCTCTGTCTATTTTCATTTTCATCTGTCTATTCTTTTGATTTCTTATACTCCCTCCCCTTTCTTTTTTTTCTTTCTCTGACTGACTCACACACTATCTTATTCCTTTTCCCTTCTTCTTTTTCTCTCTCTCTCTGTCTCTCACGCAATATGTCTATTGTTTCATTTCTCTTTCTCCCTCAGTCTTCTCCCTTTCACTTGCTAATGGTCTTACTTTCCATCTTCCCTTCTTCTGTGTCTCACTCTTTCTTTTGCTCTCTCACGCTCTGTCTCTCCCTCTATTCTGTCATTTTGCCTCCCTGGCACATCACATCTCTCTCTTTCTCTCTCTCTATCTATCTCTCTCTGTATTTCCCCCTCTATCTCGCTCTCTCTCTTTCTCTCTCTCTCCCTCTCTCTCTCTTTCTCTCTCTCTCTCCCTCTCTCTCTCACTCTCTCAATCTCTCTCTCTCTCTCTCTCTCTCTCTCTAGGCAGAGCCAGCACATATCTCTATCAGTCCTCCTGACTTCTGCTGGGTGGCCGAAGCCTTTCCAAGCCATTCATCAACTCAACATTTACAAGACATGAGGTGCCCATGACAAGAGAAACTTTATTATACCTCTGACACCCCCTCCCCTTACCCCCTTACCCCCGCCCCCAATCTCCCAAAACACACACACACACACCAACACACAGACACACAGACACACACACACACACACACGCACACACACACACACACACGCGCACACAGACACACACACACACACACACACACACACACACACACACCCACACACACACAAACCACCGAGAGTTCAACCTGTTCCCCAGGTCCCTGCTTACATTGGCCTGGACGGGGCTGACCCTGCTGCTGCCGTGGCCGCGGCCTTGTTTTCCTTCCCTGTTGGGAGGCCGCTCAGGACAGCCAGGGTCCAAAGTCATTACGGCCCCCTTTTTGCAGAGGTGTGAGAAAAGAAACACAGCACGGAGCGCCTGGGAAATTGAGTCTTGGTTTCTTTTTTCTCTTTTTCTTTTGAGCGCTCGCGGTAGTTGAACGCGCCCCAAACAGCTCTGTCACCTCTGGGTTGGTGATAGACCCTGGCCTGCTGACTAATTGACGCGATCACTTCCAGAGACAGAGAGAGAGAGAGAGAGAGCGAGACCAAGGAAAATGCAAGGTTATAAAAAGGGAAATAACTCCAGATCCACTGCGATCATATTGTAAAGAGTCAAACCTGATCTGCTTGTGCGTGTGTGAGGTCTGGTCTATGTTCCTGGCTAGACCCAACTGTGGCTTAGGTTGTCAGGGGTTTTTCTAGTGATACTTTCTGGGAGTTGTGAGAGAACAGCACGGTTACATAATCCATGCCCGATTCTTAACACAAGGTTTACACAAACAAGAACACTTATTTACAAGTACTGCAATAGCACACCTGCACACATGTTATGTTAAAGGCCAAGTAAACAAAAGTAAAAACAGAGATCGAAACTGAGTGAGTGAGTGAGTGAGTGAGTGATAAATCAACAAGTGAGTGAGTGTGTGAAGAGTGTGTGAGGGGGCAAATGAATGAATGAATGAATGAATGAATGAATGAATGAATAGGTGAGTAAGTGAGTCAGTTAGCGGGGGAGCAGATGAGTGAGAAAGGGAGTGAGCGAGTGAGAGAGTGAGTAAGTAAGTAAACGAGTTAGTGAGTGAGTAAGTGAATGAGTAAGTGAGTGAGTGAATGAGTGAGTGAGTAAGTGAGCAAGTTAGTTAGTGAGTGAGTGAGTGCGTGCGTGAGTGAGTACATGACCTAGCAGGTCAACTGACTGGAGGAGGTGACTAGACAATAGACAGTCTGTGTGTTTGTCAGTCACCCAGTGTGGCCGGTGGCTAAGTGATGGTGCAGTGTGATGAGGCATACAGCATGGCACTGGAAGGACATATGATGGATCAGAGGTGGAAAGGCTTTCACTGGAGGGGCTTGTGATGGATGGGAGGTGGGGATGAGAGGGTGGCACTGGAACGGTTTATGATGGATGGGAGGTGGGGTGGGGTGGGGTGGGTGGCCTAGAGGGGCTTGTGATGAATCGGAGGTGGGCAGGGGAGGGGAGGGTGGCACTGAGGTGCTTATGATGGATGGGAGGTGGGGTGGGTGGCACTGGAAGGGCTTGTGGTAAGCCAGAGTTGGGGAAGGGAGGGAAGGGTGGCAATGGAAGAAATTGTGATGGATGGGCGGTGGGGAGGAGAGGGTGGCACTGGAAGGGCTTATGATGGATAGGAGGTGGGGAGGGGAGGAGAGGGTGGCACTGAGGTGCTTATGATGGATCAAAGGTGAAGAGGGGAAGGTGGCACTGGAGGGGCTTTTGGTGATTCAGAGGTGGGGAGGGGGTCGGAGGGTGGCACTGGAAGTACACATGATGGATCGGAGGTGAGAAGGGGAGGGTGGCACTGGAAGGTCTGCTGATGGATGGACGGTGGGGGAAGGGGGGGTCGGAAGGACACATGATGAATCGTAGGTGGGGAGGGGAGGGGGGCGGAGGGGAGGGTGGCACTGGAGGGGCTTGTGATAAATGGAGCTGGGGAGGCTGGCTGTGGGCCCTGCTCTGGAAAAGCAGCTCCGGCCTCTCAGCTCTCTAATGGCTTTCTGCCTCATTACATCTGTCTGCTTCAGGAGAACTAACAGCAGGGGGTGCTTTTCAAACACACACACACACACACACACACATGTACACACACACGTATGTACACACGCAAACAAATACACACTTAAGCACACACATGTACGCATGGAGGAATGCACACACAGACATGTGCATATATACCGAAAGACACGGTCTAACAAAATTTTAGAAACTTTAACAATCCTTCAATCCTTCACATGCGATCTGTTCAGATGCAGATGTTTGCACAAGGATACACACACACACACACATGTACAGACACATACTCTGCCCTACAAAGCGAAAAAGGCTTAGCTACATTTTTTTAGTTATATATATGTTGTTAAGCCTAAAATATGTAACTACATATTTTCTTTAAAACTGGAAATTGACTATAACACCTCTTTTGTCTGCTGACTAAATCCCTTGCTTCTTCCTACTAAGAAAGTACATTAAAGCATCAGCACTACTATACCTACAGCATGTGAGGCTGGGCAGTATGACAACTTTGAAGTCTTAATGTTTGCATAGTTACTGCACTTTGCCTTTGTAGGGCACCACTGTACACAGAAAAAACCTACCCTCTCTTTCTCTCTCTCTCTCTCTCTCACACACACACACACATATGCACACACACACCAATTATGACTCTTGACTGACACCAAGAATAGAATGGAATTTTTAGGCAAGTTACTTTGAAGAACAGTTCTTCTCGTTGGCTACCTCTTCAGTGCTTTTTTTTCCTCCTCCACTCATTCCTTTCACTCTCCTCTCTTTTCCCTCACCTCCTCTTTCTTTAGCTCTTTCTCCAGCTCTCCCTCTCTTTTTCTTTCTGTCTTTCTCTCTTTCCATCTCTTTCTCTTTCTTTCTTTCTTTCTTTCTTTCTTTCTTTCTTTCTTTCCTTCTTTCTTTCTGTCTCTTTCTGTCTGTCTGTCTCTCAGTCTGCCTGTCTGTCTGTCTTTCCTCTCCTTCCTCTGTGAGGGTGCTCCTCTGCTGAAACATGGAGGAAACGTGAGCCGTGGCTTTCAGAAGCCCTGGAAGCTCAACGAGGCCTGAAGATGAGAGCGGGTGATTCAGGTTGACAGATCCCATTACCCACACTGCTCTGGAAGAGGCCTGGGACCATACCCACCCACCCACCCACACAGACACAGACACCCACACACACACTGAGGCACACACACACACACACACACATACACACACACAAACAGGCCTCTCATCCTCTTTTTGACAGATGGAGGAGCATCGGCTATCAGCTACATTACAGGCAATTACACACAGGCACATCTCAAACACACCCCCACCCACTCACCCGAGAACACACTGAACCCCCCACCCACAGATGCCCCCCCACCCCCACCCCCAACACCACAACTCCCACAACACCCATTCCTTTCGGTATGAGGTATTCGCCTTTTTGCCCTCGCGCCAAAATTCTTTGCACATGTATCAGCAATTAGGGCTAATTTTGGCCCAAATTGCTTCCTGTAATGAAGAGTGGACATCGTTAAGGCTGAGCTCTCCTTTCCCATTCAACTCCACCCCCCACTCTGCCACCCCCCCCCCCCCCCCCCCCCCCCCCCCCAATCCCCAACCCCCCCTAAAAATACCCCACACATCATCCACCACAAATATCCACCACCCCCACCATCACTACCTCACAAAGAGACCCTAAGTGCTCCCTCCGGTTCCACAGAAGCCATGGTGGAGCAGAGGAATGCCTTCAGCTGGCACAGTCCACAGGGGAAAACATCAACCAGCAGAGGAGGAGAGAAGAGAAGGAGGGGAGGAGAAGAGAAGGAGAGGAGGAGAGAAAGAGCAAAGGAGGAAAGGAGGAGAGGAAGAGAGCAGAGAAGGAGAGGAAAAGAGAACAAAAGGAGGGGAGAAGGGTGCCTATGGCCTAGAGGTGTGTGTGTATGTGTGTGTGTGTGTGTGTTGGGAGGAGCACACAGCTAGATATCTACTCATCAAGGGCAGCTGCCCATGAAAAACAGCAGAGGTCTGGCTTGGCTATACCTGCACAGCATGTTTATGTGCATATGTGCATATATACGTATTAAAACAGGGTCAGTATAGCTGGGTCAGTGTAATGTAGGAAGTATATAGAGGAACTTCAGTGCTGGTGGAGAGTTTGTGTTTGTTTGTGTGTTCAGCGCATCATGGCAGCTTCAGCAACACTGAGATCACAGATTGGATGAATGTGATGTTTCCTCTGTGGATGTGTTTGTGTGTTTGTCTGTGTTTGTCTCTGTGTATTTGTGTGCATCTGTGTGTTTGTGCATGTGTATGTGAGAGTGTGTGGGCGTTCATGTGTGTGTGCGTGAATGTGTGTGTGTATGCATGTTTATCTAGATGTGATTGAGTGTCTGCATGCTGCACATTTGTGTAACATCAAAGCCATGATGAATTGCTTACTGTGCACTTATTTCTCCCACAAACACTATTGCACAATTGTACATAAACACGCACACACACACAGGCATGCGCACGCACGCACACACGCATGCACACACACACGCACACACACACACACCTACATATCTCATCGAGAACACACTGACCTTGATCTGCAGAATGTCAAGTTTCTGCTCTTTGGCAGGCTATTTGACATACTTCATATATCTCTCACATTCCCACACAAACACACACACACACACCTACATACACACTGATACCCACACACACACACACACACACACACACACACACACACACACTAACCTCGGTCTGCAGGATGTTGGCTCTCTGCTCCTTGGCGGTGAGGGACTCTTTCAGCACCTCGATGTGCTGTTTGGAGTCGGAGTTCTGGTTGGTCAGGGTCTCCAGCTTGGTCTGCAGGCCCAGCAGCTCCGTCTCTTTCTTCGACAGCTCCTGCTTCAGCTGGTCAACCTGCGGCGGACGGAACGACAGAAACCAGGGAGGACAGGAGAAGAAGAAGAAAAAGAAGAAGAAGAGGAGGATGAAGAAAAGGGAAGGAGCAGAAGAAAAGAGAGCAGGAGTGTGAAAGGTAAATTAGACAAACTTGATTGCTTATGCGTCATTATGATATACAAACGCACACGGAAAAATTTGAGCTGAAGAGCCTCAAGCTGAATACACACACACACATACACACAGCACGCAAGAACACTCTGGAGGAGGTGATAAGTGGAAAAAGTCCAGACGAAAAGCAGTTCGTCAAGAAAAGGATAAGAAACGTTGAGAGGCAGAGCTGCTGAAAAAAGAGCGAGAGACTTTGGTCGTTCCCCAGCGGACACCCAGGGGTCATCCTGACACGAGGTGCGGTTGAGAGTAGAACACCTCCTACACCTCCTCCTGTCTGCACCGATCTCCTCACTCTTCCCACTCCCTCAGCCCTCAGCCTCTCTAGCATTAGCCTCAGTCCTCAGTCCTCAGTATGCATCTAGTTAGAGTGAAGGTGCCAGTGCCTCATCAGTACTCAAAAGACATAAATGTATATTGAAGCTGTATATTATATGCATAATCATATATGAGGAGTCCACTATAAAAATGGACACCGTCACAAAATCCCATTTTTAAAATTATCGGTTGTACTGAAACTCCATCTTTTTTAAAAGTAATCCTGTGAATAAACGAGCATAGCCTCAAGCTAGAGGCATTTTAAAATAGCATTTACTTATAATAACATCAAACCAAAAATCAAACTTATCAAACTAATCAAATTCAAATTCAAATTTCTCAGTTTTAGATTTTGTGACCAAGTTCCCGTAGACTCCTCATATGTTAAAGTGTAGTGGCAGAGGCAGCCTGGGGGGTTTGTGATGTTGTGGAGTAGCGCATCTGTTGGGAGTGGGGGGGGGGGGGGGTCAATGATGGGCCCCTTTCACTGGCCACACAGGAAGCTCCTTCTCTCTGGAAAATCCCATGTGAAACTTACGGGAACAAGAGTTATCACGAACCACAGTACGTCCACTCTCTGTGAAAGCCACTGCATCTCGCTCTCGCTCTCTCTCTCTCTCTCTTTCTCGGTTCTGTGTCACACAATATGTCCGACTCAAATACCCAATCAATCAGCCTATGAAGTGTGCGGTTGGATGAAAAGAATGGGGAGAAAAGAAAGAGAAAGGCAAAACCAAAAAAAAAAATGAGTTGGCAGTCTCAATTTTTTTTTCTCTTCTCTCCCTGTATTTTCCATCTGTTGTCTTGATCCTTATGGTAGTTACATATTTGTATTTTTCTTTTCTTTTTTTTTTTTTTCTCGCTTTGCTTTGCTGCAATGTTACATATGCCAGATTGTCATCTCCTCGCATCTGCCAAGATATGCAAGAAAGAAAGTGGCTCCTGATTCTGAGCGAGAGCTCGGTCCTGGTGGCACAGTGTAAAAGAGAACACGTCATGACATCAGCATGTTGAGAGAGGGAAAGGAAATACACAAGAGAGGGAGAGAATGAGTCGAAGCGAGAGGGAACGAGGGGGAAAGGATGGAGAGATGGATGGAGGGAGGGAGAGAGGGAGAGGGGTGTACAAGTGGAACGGTTAGGTAGACTGAGAAGATGAAGAGATGAGAGAGGGGGAAAGAGTGAAAAGGGTGAAAGAAGAGAGGGGGCAGTATGGGGAGTGTAATGACAGCGAAGACAAAGAGGAGAAAGAGTGACAGTGATGTGTGAGGAGAGGTGGAGGCAGGAGGAAAGGATGTAAAAGGGAGGAATGAGAAAGGGAATATGACAGAGATGAAAAAGAGAGAGAGGGAGGGAGAAGGAGGGAGGGAGAGGTATGGAATGGTAAGTGGGGGGTACTTTTGATTGATCTGATATCCGCTGCTGCTGGGGAAGCAGGAATGTGGGGTCTACTGAACGTGTGGTCACCCGGGCAGACCTCATGGTAAATGGGGGCCTACACTTATCCTAAAACACAGGGAATACAAAAAAACACAGACACACACACGCACACACACATACACACGCACACACACACATACACACACAAATACACAGATGTGTGTGACATTCTGGCAATTCAACAATGGCCCTGGAGGAGGGAGGACTTGAGATAATATTATTTTATAGGCACTGTTTTCTCAACATAGTTTTGGATTTCACACAAAAGTGTGGAAGGCAGAGAGAGTGAGCAAGAGCAAGAGAGCAATAGAGCGAGAGAGCGGGAGAGCGAGAAGCGTTTACACTGGACCGAGGAGGCTAAACCGCTGCTGACTACCGTTCCGTGTTCCAGCTCCCAGAGAAGAAGAGCTCAAAGACTAACAACAAATAACTGCCTGACCAGCAACCGCCACGCTGACCGCGGCAGGGGCTCAGCAACGCTGACGCTCGGTGGATGGCATTTGGCACGGGGGAGAGCGGGACTCTTTTATAATCTCCTCACGCTCTATTTGTTAACTACCACATGAAGTTGTGCCACCAGAAGGGCCTCCGTGTGCCTGGAGTTGGATCTGTGGGTGAAGAAGATCAGAGGAGGTGGAGGAGGGATGGATGGATGGAGGGAGCGATGGCAGGAGTTCAGCTATCGCTCTGCTTCTTGGCTGAAGCTGCTCAATCGGAGAAATGTACAGGGTTATTGTGTGTGTGTGCGTGTGTGTGTGTGCGTGTGTGTGTGTGTGTGTGTGTGTGTGTGTGTGTGTGCGTGTGCGTGTGTGTGTGTGTACCCCTTGTATATCTGCACGTATGTGGCACAAAAACAGTCCAGGTGGCTCCAGGTGCAACAGTGATGTATACGTGTATTGCTCCTAAGGGGCTACATGATGGCTAATGCAGGTCAAGGGGTTAGATAAGACACACTAAGTACCCTAACTTAAATCCAAAGCCAATATTGGAAGCCAATAAAGCTTCCCAAGTCCACTACACCAGATCTGATGCTAAGCTGATTTAATAACTTACAAGATGATAAGCTCAAGCATGGGTGGGCACGAGGCAGTACACTTGAGGCTGGCGTGTTTGAGAGAGAATGATAATAATACATCAACCAATTAATCAACCTTTTCGGTGCCTGACCTGTGTCTATTAAATTAGCTAATATTGCTATCACTGTCTTGCTGCTGCGTCAGGCCCATTCTCAGTGCTTGTTGGTCTATAACATTAGCGCCCAAAATGTTTCATTACATTACATTTATTACATTACATTTCTTTATTTACGGTCCTGTGGAATATACTTCACACATTAGAGGGCCACAGACTCAGAGGACACTTTCAAGCGGCAGCTAAAGACTTCTCTCATCAACCTAATCCTTAATTAGAACTGCCTCCCCATTCAGATTGACTGACAAATTTTTACAGCTATGTGCTGTAAAAAGGTCAGAAAAACAAAAAATGTTTCCTAAAAAAAAAGCTTATTTCCATTGTGGTTCCTTAAAAGAGGG
>CM059270.1:10461591-10464091 GCA_030347295.1 Setipinna tenuifilis | reverse complement strand
GCTAAGGGCTAACCACGGGCATTGCAGACTGGTTGCATGGATTAGTAACCCATGGTTACAATTATTTTTCGAGTGGAATCTTTTTTTTTTTTTGCCCCCGTACCCCTCACTTTTTTTTTTACTCTTTGTTTCAAAGTTCAACGTCAGTAATCCTATTCCGATGAGTTTTTCTATATACATAAACGTAACCATGGCACCATGGAAATGACTGGCATATGCATATACCTCCCATGTGCATTGAGATGCATGGAATTAGACGCATGTAAAAATGAGTGACTCCAAAGAAAATGCAAGTATAATTGAATAAATGGAAGCAGATTTTATGATGCCATCAGACAAAAACCACAGGCTGGGTGAGAGAGAGAGAAACAGAGAGAATGTAAGTGGGAGAGAGAGAGAGAGAAAGAGAGAGAGAGAGAGAGAGAGAGAGAGAGAGAGAGAGAGACAGAGAGACAGAGAGAGAGACAGAGAGAGAGAGAGAGAGAGAGAGCGTATGTAAAAGAGAGAGGAAAATAAAACCTAACCCCAAAGGTTGTTCTATAGGAAAAACTACACCCCACAACGAAGCCACATCCCCCCGTATGCAAACTGTGCCATCATTGATCCCACTAGGCCCCCTAAACCATTCAAGACATCATCATGTATGTCAGAGGAGAGCTACACATGCCTAGCGTCCTATGTGCAATACCATCTATACCACAATTTGCTAAGCATTTCTCGGCAAATGAGCTGGAATTTGGGCTTTCTCAGCAAAGCCACCCGTTCGAGATTATAACTGTCTGCAAATATGCCACAATGTCTCCATCTTGATTGCCAAACTATCTGACTCGATGTCAAGATCCTTTCAACAAGTTGAAAATTTGGAAGCAAGACCTGGGTCATAAATATCAGCATTTTTTTTTTACATGGGAATGTTATTTTCTTATTTTGTCAAAGGATATTGACTAGACATAAGCTCATGAACAAAAGAAAGAATTGCCAACAATACTCTTTTGTATGCTTAAATGGCCATGCTGCACTGTATTCTTGAGTAGTCAGGCCCTTAAAACTAGTTAAACACACCTAAAGTTAAACATCTGCAAAAGCAATAAAAGTTCCTGAGTATGTATCCGCCTTCTCACAAGCTTATACATGGCAAGTGTCTTCCATGACTGTGTAACAGCCTTGACCTTATGCAGTTTCTATGGTCACTATTCACCAACTCTATTGAGAGCCCATCTAACTTTCATTATGAAAATGTGAAGAAGCAGAAATGAAGAGAGACTCTTCAAAGTGTGCATGGCAATGAGGACAAAAACAGTAAAAACACGAGAGAAAGAGAAAGAGAAAGAGAGGAGCAGCAGCAGTAGCAGTAGCACCATCAGCACAGCCCCAACTCTCAGGTATCACAACAGGAAGCACTCAGCAGAATGCCAAACAGATTCACCCACAACACCCCACCCACCAGCCCACCACAGCAGTGGAGCACATACACTAGCAGTGACATGCTAAAGACATCATACTCCATGACCTTGTGAAGTTTCAAGCGCTAGCAATTCAAATGCTAAGACAGGAGGAAACAGAACCGCATTAGCATTGGAGAGGTGTGTGTGTGGTGGGGGGGCAGGTTGTGAGCGTGCATTGTGATTGGTTCAGTGTAGAGTTTTGAAAGGAAACACCTTCAGATGGCCAGGTAGAAAAGAGAACGGCGGGTTTCCAAAGAGGATGACGAAGTGTGTGTGTGAGACAGTGTGTTGTGGGGGAGGGGGGTCTGTGTCTGTGTGTGTGTACTGTACCTGCCATATAACATCTGGGTCAAAACAGAACTGTGGCGAGGCATTCTGGAAAAATTGCACAACAACACACAGTTCAGCACTCACAGGCGTGTTAGACACAATGCCACAAACACACACACACATAAACACACACACAACAACAAGAACATTAGTGTGTCCAAACTGGTACACAGCACAACGATACACTTCTCTGACACACAGACACGGTTTAGTTGAGATGGGTTAGCCACTTAACACTTTTGTTAATCACATTAGAACCACTGTGTGCTGAACCATGGCACAGATTGAATGAGTTAGTGTGTTTGCAAAGTGTCTGAATATCAGCCTCGGGTAACAACAAAGGTCTGTGACTCAGAATTGAATGGCTTTTCACATTATTGGCAAACTGTGTGTGACTGAAGGTCTCCCTTTTGTGCAAGGATGTGTGATAGCAGTTTTCGTGATTTTCTTGACACACACACACACACAGCATGAAAAAAAAAATCATTCTCACACACTAAAGATACCTTGTGCAAAGATACACAACAGAACTTCATAAAGCTGTTTCCATGGATACCAGTTCCATACACCAAGTATCTCATCTGTTTGTTTGCTTTGCATGTTCAACTAGAAAATGACTGCACTACAATGTGACGATGAATTAATATATGCATCCAGAAAGACACTTGCTAGTTTATTCTCTTTTATGTCTGTATAGTTATGTTTAATAGATGTATAGATGTATG
>CM059270.1:10451591-10454091 GCA_030347295.1 Setipinna tenuifilis | reverse complement strand
GACAATAAACCATCCTTGTATCCTTGTGAGTGTGTGAATGGGGTATGCAAGATGATTTTGTCCTACTCTGTTGAGTGAAAAAGCACCATATAAACACCTGGACAACTTTCTTGCACTCACTGTAAAGCATTTTAGGTTAAATGCTGTTGTTTTGAAATGTGCTACGCAAATCAATGCAACTCAACTTGACAGTCCATTTACCATTTACTAATATTGCCCAGAGCACCGTAGCACACACCTACACTCTAAAAAGTGCTGCTTAAAACCAACTTAAATGGGTTGCACGGATTCTTTCATGCTGGTTTAACTTGTACCGTTTTTGTTTTTTAAGTATTAAGAACAAAGGTATAGCTTAACAAATGTAAAAAGTGCAAGTTAAACCAACATAACTGCTTTTGCGTTACTTGCTTTAACTTGCGTTTTAGGTTTAAGTATTTTAAAGTTGTTTCTAAGCAGCAGGTATTGCAGGTGCTAACAGGCACATTAGCATAGTAAAAATGTAGGTGAATCTTGCTCACACTTCCCAAGCAGAAGTGGAGGCTGTTTGATAAGGTCAACATTCAACAGCTGAAAATGGCTTCGCAATCGCAGGTGGACTGGCTGAGTGCCTGACAGAAAGCCTGCAGATTTTTTCCCCCCTCTTTTTCCCTCTCTTTCATTCTTTCTATCTTTTACAACCTTTGGCAAAAGGATTCCGCTGCCTTTGTCTGATGTGGATTATTTGGATGGATCCCCTCTTGATGCATCTTCCATTCGACCACAGAGGCAGAAAGACAGGATTATCTTGTCAGAGCGTGTTTAACCTGGAGATCAAAGGATTACACTTGTCACAGTAGTCTTCAAAGACAATGCCAAAGAACACGGGGCAGAAAAATGGCTTTTTCTGCAAAAATAATCCCCTCAATGGCAGCCAGGGAGCCTATGGGAGGAGTATGGATGGGTCTGTTTCTTTCAGCTGTGTGTGTGTGTGTGTGTGTGTGTGTGTGTTTGTGTGTGCGTGTGCTTGTGTGTGTGTGTGTGTGTGTGTGTGTGTGTGTGTGTGTGTGTGTGCGTGCGTGCGTGTGTGTGTGTGTGTGTGCGTGGGTACGTGCGTGCGTGCCTAGAAGATTAAAGAAAAAGAATAAACAATAAAAGTCTTTATAAATGAAATTTATTATTAATTAAAAAAATATATACCTATGTCACTAATATATCTAAACTATCTGTTAAAGTCTTATTTATGTTGCTACTGAACGTCCATCCACTGACTGCTCTTCACTCTTCTCCTCCAGGTTGTCAAGGGAACATTGCTTTTGGTCTGTCAAGAGAGATAAATGATGAAAATCAGATACTTCATCAGACCCATAGCTGAGGTGTAAGAATACAGAGAATTCTGAAGGAAGAGAATTAGTGAAGACTAGGAGAATTCAATGTTTGATAAAGGGGCAGTGCCGATGACATGATACTTACATGACAAGTCAGGAGGAGCAGTTTCATGTTGACTGACTGTGAGTCCAGCATCAGCCTTCTTCTTTGCTGCCTCTCTGCGCTCAAACCAGCCCAGCAGTCTCTTCCTCCTCTCCTCCTCCAGCTGATCCCTCTCTTGAGGGCTTAGGTTGTTGTGCCTCTCAGGATGTGGGCTACGCTGGTCATTGTTTCTAACTTTGGGCTGGTACTTTTGCCAGTCAAGTTTTGGGCGAGACAGTGGCTGTGCTGTGAGTGGAACCTCATTAGCATCTTGGCTATCTTCGCTAGCATGGACCATGGCCTGGTGCATAATAATTTGGCCATTTTTAAGGCCCTCCACTCTCTCTCCAGCTCTGTCCTGCCCCTCAGCTAGAGGTAGAGCCTTCATCCATCCTTCTTGTGCCTCAGAGATGGCCATCTCCACCTCCTTCCTCCTCCTGTCCACCATCTCTTTTTTTAGGCGCTTAGCCTCTTTTCTGAGCTTCTTCCCACTCCGATTGGCTCTTCCACTTCTCTTCTTCTTCATGGTGCTGTCCACCTCGATCCATGATGATGAAACCTCACCATCGGAGGCCTTATCAGGCAGTGGCAGGCAGCAGCGGAATAAATAGCAGAGTCTCATTGTCAAACAGCTGTTCTTTTTGAAGTCTCAAATTAGACTGAGCTGATTTTTGTACATTACTGAACATTCTAGTTTGAACATTCTACTCAGGAGTTCTGTAAGTAAACATTCTATGGCAAGTTGTCATGGCAATATGTGTTCTTTCAAATCTGAGTCAGGGGCAGAGTTAGAATGTTCATTCTATGCTGCCCAGCTCACTAGTTTTGCAGGCTGCTTTGCAGTCTGTTTAAGTCAAATAAAGTGACAAAATTTAGTGATTTCGTACACCAAACACACTATATATTTTATATCATAAAGTAAAAGAGAAAATAACCTCATTCCTTATATTGTTCCTGTATGGATAAATTAAGTATAAATAAATAAATGAAGTAAAACCTGTTAAAAACCTGTGTCTCTTTTTCAGGGCCAGTGCATGATGGTGCAGGCCTGGTT
>CM059270.1:10431591-10434091 GCA_030347295.1 Setipinna tenuifilis | reverse complement strand
CCTCCAACAGATGGCAGTAAAGCTCCTTTTCTACAGCCAAACTTTTTTACACTCCCGGGAGACAGCGTCTTTCTTTACTGAACGACTTCACCATGCCCCATACATCCTAAATACAACAACAATCACCAAAACTACCATTCATACCAAAAGCCTTCACCTAATGACAGCTGATCAGTGGTTAAAGATGAGTTACGCACTCTTATTTGCTCTTCCACTTAAATACACACACAAGCGCTTCTTCTCCTTCTCAAAGCAAAGGGGGCTTTTTAGGGGCTAGTGTTGAGTGGAGACAAAGTGTGCCCTGCAGGGTGACAGGAGCTGAGAGTCTTCAGTGTTATTGCAAGAGTGCTGTCGAGTGTCATCGGCGCGGCCATAACTCAGGCAGATTAAAGCGGCGCTTGGGCGCTGGCTCCTGGCCCTCAGGGGTGAGGTGCTGACAGCAGCACGCCATTACAGAGCCGCTCTCCTCCGCTCTCCGCACTGCTCTCCTCCGCTCCGCACCCCCTCCCCCAGGAACACTACCGGCCTGTCAGTCACTCTACCAGCCTGTCAGTCAGTCTGTCAGTCAGTCTGTCAGTAGGGCAGTGTGCTCCTCACTCATCTGCCCAATCTAAGGCAAATATATACACTCTCTTTCATCTATTCATTACAACTCATCTCCCTCCCTCCCTCCCCCTCTCCCTTTTTCTCACACACAGACACATACACAAACACACCCAGAAGCACACACACACACATACACACACACACAAAGGCAGTATCACTCACAAAAGCACTACACCTTCATTGTGTATATAACTGTATTTTGGCACCGTAATGGAAATACTCCACATATTTCATACACACACACACACACACACTTACACACAAACAAAGACACACAGGCAGACCAGCACAAACAATACGGTGAAATAATGCAAGTACAACTAGGCAGCCCTTCGGATGTGTCTGTCTATGTGTGTGTGTGTGTGTGTGTGTGCGTGTGTGTGTATGTGTGTGTGTGTCTGTGTCTGTGTGTGTGTGTGTGTGTGTGTGTTTGTGCTCGCTTTTGGGGAACCGAAGATTTTCTTGTGCATGGTGATGAATGCTGACAAGGTAAATGTGCCTAATACACCTCAAATTACAATGAGCAGGAGAGGAGAGGAGCCCCCCTCTCACACCCCTCCTCGCATTTGTCAGCCTCCAGCAAAAGGAGACGCCTGCTCACATAAAACTGCACGGCTGCCTCGTCGGAGGCGATGCCTCTATTTGTCAGGTCCACACGCGCGCACTAATGTATTCAGCTCCGGTATTGAATGTGAGATTTGTGTTCTAAAAAGCCGAGCGTGGGCCGACAGCACGCTGCCTGCCAAAATGCAAGAGGCCCCCATGCAGCCCAGCCTGCCTAAAAAGCTCTTCCAGCCCAGCATCACACTGTGTGTGTGTGTGTGTGTGTGTGTGTGTGTGTGTGTCTGTGTGTGTGTGTGTGTGTGTGTGTGTCTGTGTGTGTGTCTGTGTGTGTGTCTGTGTGTGTGTCTGTGTGTGTTTGTGTGTGTGTGTGTGTGTGTGTGTGTGTGTGTGTGTGTGT
The DNA here is from genome assembly GCA_030347295.1 of Setipinna tenuifilis. Classification (NCBI taxonomy): domain Eukaryota; kingdom Metazoa; phylum Chordata; class Actinopteri; order Clupeiformes; family Engraulidae; genus Setipinna; species Setipinna tenuifilis. Next base: position 10,432,524 of record CM059270.1, on the reverse strand, counting down.
GTGTGGGTGTGCACGTGAGGGTGTAGTTATCCTCTCTCTCTCCCTGTGCTCACTGCTCATTACTAGGTACTGGTAGTGTTTGTGTGTCTATGTGTGTGTGCGTGTGTGTGTGCATACTGTACATGCTTATCTGCCTTATCTGTGTTCACTGCTTTGCTTGTTTGTGTGTGTGTGTGTGTGTGTGTGTGTGTGTGTGTGTGTGTTTCTGTGTTTCTGTGTGTGTGTGTAGGCACACTGTACATACATATCTACTTATTTGTATTCACTGCTTTGCTTGTGTGTGTGGGGTGTGTGTGTGTGTGTGTGTGTGTGTGCATACCTGCATACTGTACATACTTATCTGCTTTATTTGTGTTCACTGCTTTGCTTTTCTGTGTGTGTGTGTGTGTGTGTGTGTGTGTGTGTGTGTGTGTGTGTGTGTGTGTGTGTGTGTGTGTGTGCCTAGCAAATTATGTAAGCACAGGAGGCAAAAGTGTGGCACCATGTTTTCAATTATTGATTTTGAACAAATCCATCACAACAGTCAGGGGTCCAATAGCAGTTTTGAAGAAAGCCGAGTTGTAAATCTACTGCTGTATTTTCAACAACTCACTTTCTCTATCTCCCTCCCTCCCTCCCTATTTCCCTCCCTCTTTCTCACTCTGCCTGTCTCTCTGAATTCTCAGTCAAGTGGATCCCTCGCTCCAAAGGCTGCCAGTAGAAAATACAAAATAGGCTGGGTACATCCATCATGGGAAGTGAGATAAACTCTCCAAACTCTTTTTCTTTATCTCTCTCCATTCCTGCTTTGCCCACCCCTCCCTCCCTGTGAACATGCCCCTTTTCTATTCTCCCTTTATTACCTAAACTGTGTCCTCTTCTCGTTCGCTGTGGCCTACTTAACCCTGCGACCAACGCACGCACCCCAGTACCCCAGTTTGGCAGCACTTGTGT
>CM059270.1:10236591-10426591 GCA_030347295.1 Setipinna tenuifilis | reverse complement strand
GCTGCCTTAAAGCTGCACACAGATGGTCCATCTTTCCCCGTTGTGTGTGTGTGTGTGTGTGTGTGTGTGTGTGTGTGTGTGTGTGTGTGTGCTGCTCACACGTGCGTGAGTGGAGGAACCTCCAAGGGTGTGCAGAGAAATGCTGCAGGTGCAAAAACAGCTTCGTGTTAATTTTTTCTACACCAAAACAGGCCTTAATTAATTTATACTTCATTTTTAATTTAATGAAGTGATTAAAAGCAATGCAAACAAAAAAGACTGGCTGAAGCGTTGATATGGCGGAAATATTTTTTCACGTTTCATATTTAGACTATGGTGGGCCACCACAGTCTTGTCAATCTATGGGAAACACTAGCCCCGTTTACATGGACACAAAATTTCACTTTTAATCTCTTTATTTACAGAAACCGATTAAAAACGTCCCATATATACAGTCAAATAATCGGATTCAAATGAAACCGTTTAAATTTTCAAACCGATTAAAATAGGTGGTTTACACCTTTCTTCAAACGCGAATCTCTTTATTTGAGGCTCATATAAACAGTTCGGTAGAATTCTAATAATCTGATTAAATTCAATCGGATTCAAAAAAGGTGTCCATATAAACGGGGCTACTGTAACTTGTGATATAACTGTGCCATATATTGCTCAGTTTCTCTCTGTGATCTCAAGATGAAACAATTAGTTATAAAACTGCCATTGAAAATGACTTGTCAATGGTACAGTAAGTGAGGAACTTGAAGCTTCGCCAGGTAAGGACAGCAGGCTTTGACACATACCCACACACACACACTCACAAGGACACCGAGCTTCCTTAAAAGGCCTCCTGAGACACACACACATAAAAACACACACACACACACACACACACACACACAAGGACACTGGATTTTTTAAAGTTATCCAGATATAGGAAGCCTCATTGTGTCATGGTGCTAAAATAAAGTGATTTCCAATCAGGTCCACTTCAAAAAGATGGATTCTGTCTGATCTTACCTTATTAGGCAGTTTCTCTCTCTCTCACTCTCACTCTCTCTTTCTCTCTTTCTCTCTCTCTCTCTCTCTTTCTTTCTCTCTCTGTTGGCCTTGTGCTAAAATTAAATTCAGATGGTAAATACTTCTTTTACTCAAGAGCAATTTAAAAGATAAATGGAATTTCTTATTTGACATGGGGGAGGCTTGGATATGTTTACACAGTATTATTTTCTTGTTAGTGACCATTTTCTGACTGGTGGGTGATATGGAGATATAATAAACCTCTCTCACACCAGGTTATTTTTCCAAAACAGGTCTGTACCAAGACAACAGGTCACTAGCACCTCATTTGGTGGCCAGAGCAAAGAGCAAAGCGCTGTCCAAATGGCACACTTCCTGCACTCAGTATGCTAGTTGAGCGTTGTCCATGGAAACGAATGACTCCATTCGCTAACTCGTCATGCAATATACCATTGCATTGTATTCATCGTAGCCTATTCACTGCAACACAATGAAGCAGCAGTCCTGCTTTTTACTGCATTCAATAACAGCATTCAGGCACTCAATTCAAGTAATTCAAAACCATGCCATAGTAATGTACCTACAGGATGTTTTGAACACGGCATTTAGAATGTGAATGGTTAGTGGGTCTACTGTAGAGGGAGGGAAAAGCAGTGAAAGCTGATCTGTTATAGGTCAGTCTTCTACAGTATACTGCATTATTATCTAGCCTGTACAGTGCCGCCTATTTCTGTCCACAATGGAGAGCTGATCTGTGCGTGGGCGCGCCCAATCGTGCACCTCCACGCCACCTCACGGCCAGAGTGTGTGTGTGTGTGTGTGTGTGTGTGTGTGTGTGTGTGTGTGTGTGTGTGTGTGTGTGTGTGTGTGTGTGTGTGTTGCACACTGAGGGAAGCTCGGAGGGCAGCTGTCCATACACCTAGTGAGAAGCCTCTCTGCTGACCCCACCTTCTGTTACTCATGGCCCTCACAGCACACAGAGAGTGCACAGACACACACACACACACACAACACACGTATGCACACACATGTACACACGCACACACAGAAACACAAACACACTTGAACACAAACACAAACACACACACACACACACACACACACACCACCCACACACACACACACACACACACACACACACACACACACCACACACACCACACACACACACCCACTTATGCACGCACACACTGCCAAGTGCCAGTGGATATTACGCTGAGATGGTTCAGTGTATGCTGCAACATTCCTTTAATCAGAGAGACTGACAGCACTTCAGCATATAAATGACAAGGTTGTGTACGCTGCTACACACTCTGCCAAGCAAATATGGAAATCTGTGCTTGGCATCTGAGCATAGACCGGATGAGACCAACACGCCAAAGTAACACCCAGCTAAGTCTTCTGAGTTTCTCTCTAAGAGGACAGGCACGCATCAAAAAAAAGAAAAACAACACTTTTTCCCCTCCTCATGCTCCCAAATTATCCTTTGAACCTCAAGCTGGATTGTGGGAAAAACAAACTAAGCCATGGCAAAAGCACACTACCAGGGGGTCAGTCAGAACTACAGAGACTGCAGAGGGACAAAAAGCACGGAACCACCTGGTAAGGAGGCAAGAGCTCCCGCATTCCCAAGTTCTGCCCACTAGGGTCTAACGTAAGACTCTGTAAGCATCAGAACATTTTTTAAGTATTCATGAACAGAAGCAAGTTTGTTGTTTTGCTGTATGAATATTCCTTTTTCCATTATTGAGAATCATAATCATTTTGAAAGAATAATTCATCTCAATCTCAAAAGTAAATCTTGCGCTGAGCATGTAATTTGTATGCTGTGAAATATGCATCAAGGTAAAAAAGGAAAATTTCTTAAGAGCAAAAGCAACCACATAATAAAGAGGGACTATAATGATGATGAAACTGCTGCTATTATACCGACCTTACATAACACTCAGAAATAATTGAATCTTCCCAGACGTGCTTACAGAGGTGCTTACAAGTACTGAACATGATTGCTGCCTATTTCCTTCGCAGCCTCTGAGGAGGAGGAAGCTTTTGTGGTTGACTTAAAGATTTCCTTGTTTGCTCATAATTTGTGTAAGTACTCTACACATAAACCAGAGAAGAAGACAAGAAGCTAATGGATGAGACATGGTGTGAATTGGTGTGTGTGTGTGTGTGTGTGTGTGTGTGTGTGTGTGTGTGTGTGTGTGTGTGTGTGAGAGAGAGAGAGAGAGAGAGAGAGATGGAGAGAGACAGAAAGAGAAAAAAAGAAAAAGAGGGCGATAGAGGTGAACATGTTGTTACCAAGACATTCTGTAGCTAGCTGTGTGGATACAAATGTAGGATAATAACACTGGTTTTGTAAGTTTAGACCATTTACAGAAAAATGATACTGTTACGATAGGCTAGTGCAGGGAAAGTGTAGGAGCTGCCCTAGACACTACATGGTGCACTTTCACATCCCATACCCCAGGGGGAGCTGGCTGCCGGTGTGGGTGTGTTTATAAGGGAAGTGGGAGAGGACGTTTCGCTCTCTCTCACCGCGGCGTTGTTTGAACCTGCTGTTGCTGGCACCGGAGCGGTTTTTCCTCGTCATCGGTAAACATCAGTAAAGAAAAAGGATATAAAACATCTAATACCATCGCACCCTGTGAACGTAACCTGAAGAACGTCTGAGCTGGTCGGCACCGTGCCATGCTTGCGTTGGCCCTGAGGTAAGCCTGTTCTCTCCTGGGATATACACACACACATACACCTGTAGCTTCTCACATTCTTACTATCACGTTTAACTGCATACACAAAGTTAGGGTCTCTGGATAGCAGGGCTGTGTTAGATCCCTAGACATACGAGACTTGACAGTGTTTGTGAGTGCCCGTGTCCATGAGGTCGTAACAATACATAAGAAATTCTGTTCAGTTTCAGCTGTCTTTGGTAGCATGGAAGTATGATTGTCTTCTCTGCTTGCCTTTCAAATCCAAATAAAAGCAATTGTGTGTACGTGTATGTGTGTGTATGTTTGTGCGTGTATGCATGCATGTGTCTGCCTGCGTGCACCTGTGTGGGACGCAGCAAAAGCTAAAAGAAGTGAAATACTAAAACCAGCAATGAGAAACAGTCATTGGTCCCTGACGACATCTGGTATGTTTTCTGGCTGTCATAAAGTAATAAAACAACAAACCGAAGCAAAAGCTTGAGACTCCAGTAGTAGCCATCTTAAAGAATCAGCGGGCAGGGCTGCTCTTCTGTCAGCAGGCCCATCATACACTCCCCACACACCCCACCCCACCAACCACCCCCACCCGTACCATCCGCACCACCATCTGTGGTGATGCATCGCTGAGAAAATGCCTGTGTGCCTGCTGCTGCTGCTGCTATTGCAAACAAGAGCTTTGATCAAACGCTCCCGCTCCGCTCCACTCTTCTCACTTCTCTCTCTCCCCAACACGTCAGCCTGTGATCTCTCAGCCTCCTCTTTGTCCTACCACACTGTCAAATTTATATAATCTACAAAGGCAAACATAATCATTTATATGCTCAGTCTTAAACTGTGTCATCCTTTTTAGAGGATGCACAGGAGACACTCAGAGACAGTGTCTCTCAGCCTTTTACAGGATGCACAAGAGACACTGTCCCTGTCACCACAGTCTATTTCTACAGTATATTACTATAATATAATACATTTAGAAAGGGATTAAAGTACATTATGTGTCTTTGTATGCCCTGTCTTAGTTTTTACCACTAAGAACCATGTTGTCCAATACATCCATAACATCAGTCAATTAATCAATCAATCATTATCAATCACAATCACAATCAATCATCAATCGATTCTTCAACCAATCGATCGATCAATCCATTACAGCCATGACACCAATGACCGATACATGGAGGCTGACCAGATGTTTACAAGCTGTCATTATTGTACTCAGTTTTCCTACGGGGGAGAGACGGGGAAGAACTCTCCACACAATTTGCACAAAAGCTGTGAAGGTGTTGAAGGCAGCAGGCAGCAGGCAGCGGTCAGCTGGAGCCAGAGCTACACTTAACCCACAGCAGTGAGTGCCACCTTCATTACTGACTCTCCGCACAAGCGCCTTTCCAGCCCACTTGAGCTCTAATCTGCCTCTGTTCCCGCCTCAAGTGCCCACGTCTGTGTGTGTGTGTGTGTATGTGTGTGTGTGTGTGTGTGTGTGTGTGTGTGTGTGTGTGTGTGTGCATATGTGTGTGTGTGTGTGTGTGTGTGTGTGTGTGTGTGTGTGTGTGTGTGTGTTTGTATGTGTGTGTGTGTGTGTGTCTGTTTGTGTGTGTGTCTGTGTGTGTGTGTGTGTCGGTGTGTGTGTGTGTGTGTGTGTGTGTATGTGTGTGTGTGTGTGTGTGTGTGTGTGTGTGTTCTGCCTCTATTCCCTCCCCAAGTGCCCACCAACGCCGGCCGCCGCCAACACTGCACCACACTGGCTGTGTGAACACACATTTCGAGCATCCCATTTAACAGTATAAGTCTCTGCAATTTCATGCAAATAACCAAGAGCCTGTTTTTTCTCCCTCTGTCTCTGTCTCCCTCTCTCTCCCAAGTGGAATAGAAAGTCATCCTATGATGCAGATGCTTTTGTTTAATTAGCATAAAAATGCCTACACTACGATACAGTAAACAATAGTCAAAATGTTGATGCAGCTCCTTCTTTTCTGAGGCTTCTATTTTGGGCATGTTTTTTTTCCGGTCCACGGTGGCCTGAGGGCCTGTTGTAATGGTGAAGAGACTGACTTGAGCAGGAGAGAGGGAAGAGAAGAGAAGAGTAGAGCAGAGTAGAGAAGAGAGAAGACAAGAAAGTGCTTGCTTTCGGCACACAGAGCAACTGACTGCTGCGATGATTCTAAGGAAAAAAAAAGAGTGTTGCGTGCCTCACTGCCATGACACAAAGTGAGCTGTGACTCAAGGTTTCGTCTCCGTCCTCCTCGGGGAGACAGTGTTTGCATTTAAGCAGTGAGCTTTTGCCACGGGCAGATGGTGATGCTGGAGGAACGAGCGAAGTTCTAAAGCACAGAGAGACGAAGTGCAGCGGGGCTGGAAATTGGACATCAGAGGCTGCAAAAAGGTGTGACTTCAGACCAGCTGTAGAAAAGACTGTCTGTGTATGTGTGTTTCAGTGTTTGTGTGTGTGTATGTGTGTGTGTGTGTGTGTCTGTGTATGTGTGTGTGTGCGCATCTGCATGTGTGTCTACATTTCCATGCGCGCGTGTATGTGTGTGTGTGTGTGTGTGTGTGCGTGGGCGTGTGTGTGCGTGCATGTGCGTGTTAAGGGTTGTACTAAAGACCTCCAGACATTAGGGACCAGCAAGAGAAGCGAGAGACTGGATGATGTAGAGAACAACTTACTAGTATGGCTAAACAAAAGTCTCTATTTCTGTCTCTCTCTCTCCCAATCTCTCTCTCTGTCTCTGTATCTGTCTTTCTGCCTCACTCTCTGTCACATCCTCCCATTTGTGCTTACCTCCACAAGACTGTCAACAGCACAGGTTCCTAAAATATCCCTCTTCCTCAGTCATCACACAACAGCCATCTAGCTCAGAGGAACCCCAGACAGAATAGTTAGAAACTAACATGTCATCCAGATAGAAACTCACACTCATCTCACTCATCTCTGAAGGGAATCTGCTGTCTGAGAAAAATGAGGCAGCCGTGCCCCTGGAGAGGAAAAGAGAAGTTTTGTAGGACACACAAGTTTATCAGAGTTTGTTGCTTTAATCTAATGAATGCTGTTTACCAGAACATTGTTAATCCATATGCAGAAAGAGATTTCATAGTATTTTGTCTATAGACCTTTCTGTGCACTCACAAGGGGAATTAGCATATTGACAAGTGACAAGGTTGTACAAAAACAAAACATAGCTGCAAGCTGCATGATGTCATTGCGCCATCACAATTGTCATTACTGTAGGTTTTGGTGGTTTTTATTTATGTTTACAAAAATCCACATACCACAACCGATATAACCCTCACGTTCAACACCTGCAAGAGGATTTGTTTGACTCCGTCTCGTGCCTGAGTTAGACTAAATGGATCAGGGTCTGGATTAACAGGCTTTAGACACAAGCCCACAACACACTGAGGAGAGATCTGAGGAACCAGTAGCCTATCATCAGATAGATGAAAGAAAGGAAGAAAGCAGGGAGTGTCAACCTCCCCAACATACACTGATGGGCAACCTGGATTCTGAAGCTACAGTCTAATACCATATATTCCGAATCACCTGGTTCTACCTGTCTGCTTTATAAAGGTAATTTCACTAAATAACTGTTCTGTCTGGCTGAAGAGTTGTGCTAACTAAAATCATATGATTTAATGAATGGCTGAACAAAATATGTGGCACTGGGTTGTAGCTTCTGAGGAAATGTTGGCCATCACTGACAGCTTCACAGATGCTGACTGCCAAAACAGAAAGAGACAGACTGACTGCCGTTACGTTAGAGCACTTAGTCTACCAATTCATGTAAGGAAATATCCCCGACCTCCCACTTTAGTCCACTGACACATATGAACAGTAGACAAAGTGTTGTGTTTGACTTCCTGTCATTCCACACTGGGCCTGGCCTGTGGCATGTGGGGCTCCAAAGGGAAGCTGGGGATAGACGCAGCCCCAGGGCATCTCAGGAGGGTTCCTGTCACCATGCTCCCTGTCTGACTGAAGGCTCGTTATAGGGCGGCAGGCAGCAAACAGGGCCGAATTGCGGCGACAGACAGACAGACAGTCACTCGAGGGCAATTTGATGAGGCTCCAGATTTATGCCACGCTCAGCTCTTGGAGAGAGGCTAATTAAGAGTTGGGAAAAGAGAGAGAGGGAACCCTGCCTCCCCAACTTCTACAGGCAAGACAAAATAGACGGAGATGTCCAAGCCACTCACATCTGTGTCAGACGTACACACACACGTGCACACACATGCACACACACACACACACATACCCACCCACACACACACACAATTTCAAATTATGTGTGTGCAAACTGTACATATGGTTTTTGACAATAAAGCTGACTTTGACTTTCATACCCATACCCACACACACACACAGTTTAAGACATGTATTCACATAAGGTCAGTTGCTCAAAACTAAATACAGCAACAACCCCATAAAGGTGGAACAAGCGACTGCAGGCAGCCAGTCAGCACAAATTCGCCCCATACATACACGGCCTGCAGCATTAAACTATTTATGGTGCTGACAGCTGCCTGTCAAATACAGGCGGGAAGTGCTGCTACCACACACACACACACACACACACACACACACACACACTCACACACACACACACACACACACACACACACTCTCACACTCTCTCTCTCTTTGGTCCTTCAAACAGCTAGGCCAATAACTGGGACTTGAAGGAGCACAGTACTGATGAGAAACGTTTCTATGGCAACGTCGCCGGTGAGAAAAAGCAGCGTCTAGCATCTAGCGTTGCGGGGACAACAGATTTGTTCCTCCAGGGAGAACAGCAGCCGGCGAGCAGAGCAGCAGAGAGAGCAGAGCTCCTGTCGGGGCTCTCCGGTGACCTGACCAGACAAATGAGTTCTCTGCCAATCTCCCCCCGAGACAGAGAGTTGTGTGCTCACCGACCACAGACCACAGAGACACGACGAGACCTTTTCGTGTTTCACCTCACAGGCTACCTTCCCTGATCTTTTGTAAGGGCGTGTTATTAATCTTGTTCAAAAGGGGGAAAAAGAGAAGCCATTTCTGAAAGAAAGTCACTTACTATGAGATCACCTGCCCAACAGGAGCTTTCCTGACCTTTACCCACATCTGTTTGATTTATTAGGTGAGGGTAAGGACATTTTCTGGAACATTCTTTGTAGCTTCTGCTGTCCCTCAAGCTAATTCATCTTCATGTACACATTCATATAAGATGTGCAAGAGCATTGTGTTGTGGTGGCAACTGTGTGTGTGTGTGTGTGTGTGTGTGTGTGTGTTTGTAAGAAGATGGCCTGTGTGTTGTGAGGTGTGTCTCTACATTTGGGTGTGGCGTGAGTTGTGTATTGTTGAGTGTGTGTGTAGCTGTATTCATCTGTGTGTGTGTGCGTGTGTGTGTGTGTGTGTGTGTGTGTGTGTGGTTAAACCTCCCCATACTCACCTGGTTCTCGTCCTGGCCGACCCTCATCTGCTCCCGCAGCACGGAGGTGCGTCCGGCCTCGTCCTTGCGCAGGCTCCTCTCCTTCTTGAGCTCCGGGCTCCAGAAGTTCTTGATGCTGTTCATGGAGGAGCCCAGCTGGTTGTCCTTCACGTCCAGCTCCTGCCTCAGCAGATCGTTCTCCCGCTGCATCTCCCGCAGCTGCGACTGCATGTCGAGCAGGGGGCTCTCGGAGCCCGAGGAGACGCGCATGGCCTGCCGCAGCAGGGGCGAGGAGGCCCCACCGCCGCCCTGGTGCTGCAGCGAGTGTAGGTGCATGGTGGTGTCGCTGTCGCGGTAGGCGGACGCCGGCTCCATGTTGATGTTGGGGCTGCTGCCCATGGTGATGCGGCCGCTGTAGGAGGCGCGGTTGGTGGAGCGGCCCAGCGTCATGGTGGCCTTGGGGTAGGCCATGGAGCCCATGGTGTCCATGTCGCTCAGGTAGACGGGGCCCGAGGCGGCGTAGGCGGCGTTCAGAGACTGGATGTTCTCCATGGAGAGGGTCTTTCCTCCTCCTCCTCCACCACCTCCTCCCCCTCCTCCTGCTCTTTCACCGCCTCCCCCGCTGATGACCCCGCTGCCGCCCATACGCCGGTGGCCCAGGCGGGGGGACCTGGGCAGGCGGGGCGAACGGCCGGGGCTGGTCTCAGCCTGCCCCACGGAGCGGGCACTCCCGTACATCTCGCCTCCTCTGGGTTCAGCTGGCCCCTGTGTGACTCTACACCTCTATACCTGACTAGAGGAGTGTTATTACAGCCAGATTAACTTCAAACGCTGGGATAGGATATGAAGCATAAAAGCTTCCGACTGAGCAGAGGGGATTGTTTAACTGTTCCCTTTTTTCTTACTGCCTCATTTGTAAGACACCGGTCCCCTCTCCTGTGCAACGGGTCAGGTCAAAACAGCTGCGGCGGTGGTGTCAGCGGCGGCGTCTAAGCATCCAATCGGTCTCCAGTAGGGCCCCGTGTCATCTCCACTAGCCCGCATTACACGTCCACATTATGGGGCTCGGTGGGGCGCCTGCTGTGGTGCTGCTCTCAGTCGTCGGTGCTAAGTGGCAAAGTGTGATGAATCTGGCGTATCGCCTCCGAGCCGCGGCCCATTTGCTTCCAGGAGCCCGTTATTGCTGCGCAACCTGCAGCAGCCCCCTTCGGCATCTTCAATATGTCTGGTGAGATGGGAGAGGATGGAGGAAATAAGAGAGACAGACAAAGAGAGAGAGAGACAGAGACACAGGGAGGGAGGGAGGGAGGGAGAAAATGGGAGAGGTGGAAAAAAAAACGGCAGACACACAATAAAAGGCTTGAGTCAGTGACATGAAGATCTGACTCAGTTACACGCTTACTTGCAATTCTCACAGCGAGGCGAATGGGGAGCAGTGGCAGAGGCTAGCCTAGCTCTTCTGCTAGCCTGGTCTCTTATTCAACCAAGGTCTGCTAAAGGATGGCTTCATGCCCACAAGCAATGGCCAGTGTTGCATTCACAGCATGCACACAGCGGGGAAGAAAGTAAAATACACAATCAATCACCCCATGGAACACCCCCCCTGCTAGAGATGTTGGCCCTTCTCTTCTGTGTGGCTCCATGCACCTATCCCATTTAACTGGAAACACAACGGCACTGCGGATAGCTCGTTTGACGCTTGGAATAATATTTACTTGGGAAAATCCTGAAAGAAAGAAAGAAAGAAAGAAAGAAAGAAAGAAAGAAAAAAAGAACGAAAGGAAGAAAGAAAAATTCTTAACGGAGGGATCGAGAATAACTACTGGAGCCCGGCGTTAAAATTAGAAAGAGAATAAAACAAACACTCAGCAAATGTTGCCCTTTCAAAGCAATCTCCCTTGGCAAAGTCCTGCCAGACGAAAAACAAAATAACTAATTCCCCAAATCACATCAAAGTGGCACTGGCTGTTCAATGTTGGCCAGGTACAAAGATTGTGTGGGACAAAAAAGTGACACAAGTCTGGGAGGCAGGGAGACAGGGCCCTTCCAGTCGTATTGGTGCCTGCTGACACCCATTAGAAGCCACAAGGAAGCAGCTAAAAATGGAGCATATTAAGGAAAAAGAGCCAGTGTAGACATCTTCGTCAAAAGCCATTAAAGCCTATGCTTTTATTAGGTGCAGGGTAGTTACAGGTATAAGTTAAGAAATATAGAAAGACTAGTCTATGATTAATTATTATGCCTACATTTTCATGCAAGTGATGCATATTTTGTTGCTGATTCCAACATTGTGCTTAAAGCTGTAGTGGATAAAATTGGCTTGAAGTGTGTTACTCCCAACAGGGGTCTTACACCTTTTGATTCAGCGTTGAAATATTTTCATTATCTCCTCGGAAAATATTGTGATCCCCCAAATGCTTTTAAACGTGTAGCAGTGTCAGCCATTGTGGGCAATTACTCAGTGAAAATCGTTTCAACTCACCGTGGTAAAGCATGAAAATGTAATAGGGAAGAGACTGAACTATTCTTTAAACGTTAGTGTATATTCGACACGTATGGTCTAAAACATAATTTCAAAACTTGTCCAATGAACCTATATACAAGAGGCGGCAACTGGTTTCGAGGGGCGCGTGATTAGAGTACGGGACGGGGTACACAATATATCCCACCTCTTGCAGAGTGCGATTGGTCATTCCAGTCATTTCAAGAGCGCTACAGCTGGAACAGTGGATAATACCATTGTCAATCATACGACATGTCAATCCCTTTAAGTATGGGCAGTTTGTATGACGGCCAAACCAATCTCCGTTTTTAATAGTGATGTGCAGTGAAGAGTTGTGATGGCCAAAACTGTTAGTTGAATGAGTCATCGTGGAGCTTCTAATTTCGTTATATGCTGAGTGTCAGAGTATAAATTAATGCGCACCTAAACGACTATCTATAATCAGCTGCCCATGTAGCCTGAATTAATGTTAGCATCATCGCAATGTCAAGTGGCTTACAGGCAATATGACTGATATTTAATGTGTTTGCTATGCCCTGCCTACATGAAAACGCGTCATTTACTCAATAGCAAAATAGCTGCGTAACAGTGCTCTCCTAACCGTTGAAGAAAGTGACACTTTTTAATTGAACTCCTCATTGAGTTCCCGCCGCATAACCTGTCGAATCGTAATCTAGATGGGAGATGGACCTTACGTGAAGAGGGTGTTGCAAAAGTTGTCTCAGCTTTGAGTGGTCCATCCACTTTTATAGTGCCACTGCCTAAAGATGTGTGGAAATAAAACTGCCAACTATGACAAGTCTCTAAATGTACCAATTAATAAAATGTTATGCAGTGTCGCTGTCGCTTGCTGCAAACACCTACCGTGGATACATTTCTCAGAAGCATTTTTTGGATGAGTCACATAGACTGCCCATAGGGAACTGGTAAACACAGAGCCGGGCATAAGCATCTTACCCATATGTCAGACCACCGAACTATCCTGCGACCCCAAGCGTGCGGATTAGAAGAGCTAGACTATGCATCCCTACATGTAAGCTATCTGCATTGCATACGGTTTTAAGCTTGACTGCAAAAAGAACGCTACATTATTTTACTTTATGAGTTTTATTTACAATAGGCTACAGGCCTATGGCGTCAGTTCTTATCGTAATTCACTGTGTCACAGAACATGAGGTTTTTGACTCACCCGTTTGCCCGGAGCTCGTCGCCCGTCGTCAGCCCTACTTCCCCCCTGAATCTCGCTCCACAGTTCCAGCTTTCGCGCGGACGAGCGTCTCCATCGGCATCAGTGTCGCGGGAGCGCGCACTATCGTCTCCCACTCTACACTCACTCGGTCAGCGGGACGGCCGTGACACAATTAAAGGGACAGTCGGTGCCCAATGCAAGATGTCGTGGTAGCTCAACTGCATACAGGCTGTGATTTCAGTGGGGTACCAAAATATTTTTTTTATATTACCACACCAAGAGAGATATTAGATTATCGTTAAGGCTTTTATTTCCCAGGCTGTATTTGGCACTTAAATGTTCAGTAATAAACTTATGCCACTTTTTGGAGCTGTTTGTGTAAGTAAGACCATTTTCGTAGCCTGTATTGTTGCGATTAAGATATTATTAGTGCTGTTCTCAAGATATTAAACGTGTTGTTAAGCTCTTCAATAAGATAGACCTACTTAACCATTAAACTAGATATTGTGAGCTACAGGTCTATTCAGATACGCTCATACCATGGTCATCTGTAAAAAAAAAAGTGGAAACTATTAGCCTAAATCTATTTTTTATTTGTATGTAAAATGAAGCATTGTTCATGACTACGCTGAATAATTGTACAGACACAATATATAGTATTACATATACATTACACATAAAGTATAAAATGTGTCAACTAATAAGCACTGAGTAGTTTACATAGTCTGTTGAAAAAGCCATCTTTTTCCCTTATTTAGGCACTCCCTGATCAAATACAGCAGAAGACATTGGGGAGTCACCTTTGACTTTTTACTTCAGATTATGGTTTGAGTCATGTAGTTTGTCCATGGTTCACAGTGGATGTTACTGTTAAACAATTACAAAGATGCATCTGTTTCAGTACATTGGTCCTGAAAGCCTCCTCGATTATATGTGCACCATAGTGAATCAGACAATATAGCATACATACAGTTTACAGAATCAAACTTCTTACAGCACAGCAGACTAGATTGAATGTGAAACTCTACCGTCACTCATAGCAACCTGTTTCCAATGACAACCACATTTACGTCAGTACCAGACACGGGTTAAGATCCTTTTTTTGGCTTTTACACCTTGCTCTTTCTGTGAAGACAGGAGGGGCTCCCTCTGTGAGCCTTTCCTCATTAAATGGCTGCTAAAACAAGTGCATTATATCAAATGCATTATATCTAACCCTGACCTCAGCTAAACTCTTCCAATATGGGTGGCAGTATCTAATAATAAATCTAAAGTGTGGCCATTTCAGTAACAGTTTTACATATTGTATGTATTAAATACAGATCTAGTGGGTGCATGAAATAAGAAAAAGAAAATGAAGCAAGAAGTTCTGTGATGATCTTGCAGTCTGAACAGCTGCAAAACTACTGCGGTCTGAAGAGCATTGGTACATGTATATCTGTACACACAGCACTTTTGAGGTCATCTTTAATAATAGATTACAATACCACAATGGATCCAAAATGTTGCCATTTAAAATGGCAGTGTATTCCCAGAGAAAGAATATGTAAGACGTCAAGTTACTAAATACACTCCCTTTAAAAGGCCATCTGGCTAAACATTTAATCACTTCCTGTGGTGCCAGCCAAGATGTCAATTACATTAATGTAAAACTCAAAGACAAGAAATCGAGGTAATGAGCAGGCCAGATAGTTGCAACATCAGCAGGAGCGATTGGTGTTTTAGTGATGACCCCATTGCAGTGTATTACAAATCAACCACTCTGCTTGTGGTAGCTTTTCTGGAAGCATTACCAAGGGGGAAAAAAGCTATGTGAAGGGAGATGGTTGGCAGAGTAGATCAGAGCTCATTCTCATTTTTTCTCTGAGTATGTGTAGCTGGCTAAAGCTGAGGCGCAGATGAGTCTGGGCGATGATGAGGCATTGTGAAGGACATACGCACAGCAAGGGGGAACAATAAAGCTCTGATTGTCTTTCATGTTCCCCGTGACTCACTTTTATGCATCTTGGCCACACGAACAATGGCGACACTTCACATGTCTAGTCTGTGCAAAGAAACAAAGAGAGATGAAGAAAGGATGGAAGTAAGTGTGTGGGGGTGTGAATGACCATTTTACACCAATAATTTCTCAGCTCATTCAGTGTCATCAAACACACACACACACACACAAATGTAATTCAGAATATAACCTTTTTTTTTTTCAGATTTAGATTAACGTATTCAGGAACTTGCAGGGGCAGAGAAACCAAAGTGTTGCCTCTATTTTTGCTCTGATACACTGGGAAAACATCTAAGAACTGCTTGAATAGAGCTAAGAGACTGAAATTTTTGTTTCAAGAGGATGCTGCATATCAGATGAGGTCTGATTAGCACTGCAGTTTCTAGAATGTGCAATAAAAAGATACAGTAACTTGGTAAGTTGAGAACAAAACACTGGTCATTCTAATTCATCAATAATTTCATAGCTGTATTAGACTCATTTAAAAAGATTGTTCTTTCTAAACATTGTGTCTAATTATCTATCACCCCACCTGCATGCCAGCATGTTTATTAGATTTTTTTAGCTTTCTTTATTACTTTAAGTGTGGTGGTGATCTGTTGCATGACACAAGCAGACTAGGGCAAGGGGTTTCTCAGGGTAATTTTTCAGACGGGGAACACAGGGACTGTGTATCTCGGAGATGAGAGTGAAACTAAAGGGGGAGGGACTGGGAGGTGCTGACAATGTATAAATAACCCTCCAATTGCTACTTGACAGACAGATACAGCAAGCTCGCTGCTCTCTAAGGACTGCTTTCCCCAGCACACGCCATCAGCTCTCAGTCTCTGTCATTACCCCACCCTCCATCCCCAACCTATCTCACACACACACACACACACACACACACACACACACACACACACACACACACACACACACACACACACACACACTTCTTGTGAAAGCTGTCACAGTGCCCAGCTGCAAGGTGCCATCTCTCCCAAGTCCCCCATCACACACACCACCACCCCACTCCCCCCCGCTTCCTGTCAAATCTTCACCTCGTCCATCTGCAGCCCAGCTCAGTGACGGGAACAGAGCTGAGTCATACTGGACGCAACTTCACCTCGTCATCCAATTTTACAAGAAATTATTCTAACGTGTATATATACACACACCGACAATCACACACACACACACAAACAGCTATGCACATAAATTAAACAAAGCAAACACAATCAGACAGATATACGCACACGCACACACACACACACACACACACACACACTAATCCTGGCCAAACCCCACCATCACACCACTGCATTTTCCCATCACTAGCCTCTTCCCTCCCGCTTCCCAACAGCTAAAACCGAATTACTGTAGCACAGAGCCAGCCATTAATCAGTCTTCGACAGAAGTGTCTGTGTGTGTGTGTGTGTGTGTGTTGTAGAGCCGTGGCCCATGCATAGGTGTTTGATGTTGCATATAAGCGAGTAAGCTTAAACATGTATGCATGCGTGTGTGTGTGTGTCTGTGTGTGGTGTTTCTGGTTCTGTGCATGACTGCATTCTTGAGACACTTCCAATCTGCCAAGCTCATGCTGTGGACCTTCCCACCACTTTGTGAGGGCATTGTGCTGACAAACCACTCCCCTATGGCACATACCTCCAACATCCCTCGCCTCCCTCCAACCCCTCTCCCCCCATCATTTACCACAGCTTTCAACCTCCCCCCCCCCTCCCCGGTCTCCCACTCGTTAATCTTTGCCTGTCATTTTGCATGTCTTTCCCTCTCCTGTAAAGGATGTCCTCGGTGGTAAATGCAGAAATACATAGGTTGCAGAAAAGGTGGTCTGGGTTTTACAGACAATGACAAATGCCTACAGGCCTACAGGTATTTAAGGATATGTTGCTAGTATAAAGGAAGCAGAGTTGTACAAAACACCAAGTAATAATAAGGATGTTAAAAATATGTTTTAATCACTGACTGACTTCCAAATACTTAAAAAACACCTGGAGAAAAAATACATTTTTATTTAGATTGTACCTAGCACTACAATTAAGATGCAAGTAACCTAGTGATACAAAATTCTGACATATAAAAAAAATGTTTTTTTACTTTTTTTGTTCCTCTTCCACATGCTATTTGTAGTTCAGTTACATATGCTTCATAAAAAAAGATCTCTTTTACACATGAAAAAAAAAAACCAAAACTGTTCCCCTAACGGTGATGTCTGTGGAATGACACAGAAATATACAAAATGATGATGGGAAGAATTGTTGATCTTACCCCTCTCTGACTTAGTTAAAGGTTTGAAAGACACTGAGGAGAATACACATCCTTGACTAATTTTCCTCACTAAAAATAGTGTGTTGCATTTAAATGTTTGGCCACAAAAACCTTCCCATAATCAAGTTAAAGTATACCATAGGGTAGGTCATGATTTAGAATTTTAATCATTTGAAATATTACAATCGCATCTCCATTATTAAACAACTCAACATAATCTTTATAATTTTTCACATGTTAAGCCTTAGAAATGGTTTGAAAACAGTAACACTAAATGCGCAATATTGATCTCCTGAGTGGCTAATCAGTCAGGAAGCTGCCTGTGACTTTCTTATCATAGTAATGGACATTGTCCGATGCAAGCGCAGCACGAAGCCGGTTCCAAAAGACTGGCTGTGCCAGTGGGTTTCCGGGCCAGGAGATAACAGATTTCCTGCACAAGCGCTTCCTCATCTGGAGGTACTTGAATTTGTGAAAGAGAGGGTCGAGTAGAACAAGCACAGCGACATCCACCTTCTCATCCAGCAGCCGCTGCTGGACCAACAGAAAGGCCTGTCGGATAACCCCGCTGACTTGGTATCGAGCTCCGAGGTTTGTCAGCACAAAGACAGTTTTCCGGCTGTTATGAACGGCGTTGTGCAAGTTCTCAATGCACGACACACCTGGGACCCAATCCCGTTCCTCTAGACAGAGCTTGAATCTCCACTTGCCTTTGTTTTCAATGTTGTCCACCAGTTCATTGTAGATCCAGTCTCTGACTGCTGGGTTTCTTGTGTCGAAAACCACAAATGCGTCATGCTCATGGTGCAATGTTGCTGAGCTTCCCCGGAACTGAGAGTAACCTTTATGTCCAGCCCACAGCACCTGTAAGCAGTACCAAAGGTCCCATCCGTACAATTGCTTTAGAAGTGGAAACACAGTGAGTACTATAGTCAATAAAAATGAAGACAGGAAGGAGACTCCTCCAAAGATCTCCTGACAGGAGCGGGTATCTATGGTGAGGATGTTCACTCCTTGCAAGGATTCAGGGAACCCACAATGGACAGTTGTGGTCAGATGGGGGATTGTGATGTTTGTTGTGTGCAGATACTCCACAAACCAGGACGTGTCACAGCTGCAAGTGAAGGGGTTTGCATGCAGTGTGAGTTCTCTTAGCGCACTGCCGTTATGGAGTGGTGCAGGTAGACCAGATGCATCTAGAACCTTCAGTTGGTTGTGGTTTAACATCAGTAGGATGAGTGCAGTCATCTGGCTAAAGAAATCTTTGGGGAGTGCAGCAATCTGGTTTCGGCTCAAGTCCAGGCCACTGAAATTTCTCCCAAAGCTCACAACATTGTCTGGCAACTTGGCCAGGTAGTTTCCACTGAGGTTCAAATAGCGAAGGTTTGGGAGCGCTGTGATGTTATCCCAGGGGAAAAAGTTTAACTGGTTGCTGTCCACCCTGAGAAATTGGAGGCTGTGAGGCAGTTGAACAAGTACCTCTGGCAAAACTGACCTGAGCTGATTACTGGAAATGTCCAAGTGTACCAGGTTGGTGAGACGGTGAAAAAAGTCAATGTACTGATCACTAGACCCCCACATTATATCCAGTCTGTTCCCAGCAAAGTAGAGGTACCTCAGAGAAGTACTTATCAGGTTTGAGACACGGTAGCCAATCTGATTGTTGTCTAGGCTCAGAGCTTGAAGAGAGGTAAGGTTTTGCAGAAAAGAGAAATTGTGCCCAATACCCATCATTAAGAAGGAGAATGCATTACTGCTGAGGTCAAGAGCCTTTAGTGTGCCCTGCAACTCCTGAAATGATTCCCTGAAATACAGGTCTACTCGATTGTTTGCCAAGTTAAAGTACACAAGTTTTTTCAGATTAGAGAACTGCTGTCCATTTGGTTTTAAGCTCATGTAGTTGAAAGACATATCTAAGCAAACTACTTTCTCCATGCCTATAAAAACACTTGCATTTATTGTTAGAATGTTATTGTAGGACAGGTCAAAAAATAATTCTCTAGAGCAGAGGATTTTGTAGAAATCATGCATTGTTAGGTTAGGCCACATTCGTCTATGTGGTGCATTTTGTAAAAGGGGCTCAAATTCAAAATGGCCCTCAAATTCAGAAAGGTCTTCACTCTGTCGGATCTCTCTGCTGACCCAGACGTCTCTATGACCCTCAGGGTCTGACTGCCGTTCCGTTTGCTTTGGTTTACAGACTGGGATGAAATCTAGTAGGTTTTGTGAAAGCACCAGTTTTCTCAGTCTCTTTAAGTTTTTAAAAGCACTCATGTTACAGGAAGTCATAAAGTTTGACCGTAAATCTAGATATTTCAGATTTGAGAGGCTTGCGAGGATCTCCATGCTTGCTGGTGAAAATGAATGAAAGAAGTAGCCATTAACAGACAGCGACACCAGACGTGACATATTTGCAAGGAAAGGTGACAGAACAAGGCTTTCAAAGGACCTCAGTGGTTCATAGTTATACATCAGGTTTAGATTTGTAACATTTCCTAGATCCCGGTAAAACGTTCCGTTACTTATGGTGTAGGCTAGCAAATTGTCAGAGAGATCAAGGTATTTAAGTTGATAGAGTGGGGTAAAGAGTCCAGGTGGGAATGTGCGGAGAGAGTTTCCTCGCAAGCTGAGATTTCTGAGTGAATGACTTTGGTGGAGGAAGTTGTCACTGTACAGCACGAGAGGTTCCGAATGAGGACAAGGGAAACATGGCTCTGCGGCATGATCACACCGTTGGCAATTCCATGCCAGGTTCAAAATGGATAGATTCGTTAAATTAGCAAAGGCCTTGGGGTGAATTACCTTTATCTTATTCTCTCTCAGGTCAAGATGTGTCAAGGAATGGGGTAGGCCTTCTGGGACTTTGGATATATTATTAAAACCCAGTAACAGGACCTCCAGTTTTGGTAGCTGCTTGAGAACCTCTTGCTCAATCACAAAGGTCTGGTTACAAGGGTTGGCATAAAAACAGTTTTTTGTGAGCATAAGATGCTTCAGAAATGGGGTGCCCAAGGGATGACTCAGGTTGAACACGTTGTTGTACTCCAAATTAAGTATCTGCAGGTTTTCTGGTAGACCAGGAATGGAATTCAGACTGTTTCCTGATAGGACCAGGGTCATCAGATTTTTAAGCCCTACAAAAGCATGATCATCGATTTTTAAACTGCACAAGGGAATCCCCAGATCCTTGTACCGACCAGGAGCACAGTTCCACATCATAGTAAGGTTTATCAGATTCGGTACGCCAGAGAAAGCCTTACTCCCAACATGGCTGATTTTGTTGTGATTCAAGTTTAGTGACCACACCATTTTAGATTTGATTCGAGGAATGTCGGTCAATTGTCTTCCCATGCAGTCCACAGAATGTAGATCACCGTCACAAGGGAAAAACCTGGGATAAATCCCCACCACTGCAGGTACCAGATGGCATACAAGTAAAGGTATTAGTAGATTTTCCATCATAACCTGAAAAATAAATATTAAAAAGGTGTTCATCATTCTCTGTAAAAGTATAAGTTGACAAATGAAAAAAAATACTGAAACACAACTGAGTTCTGTAAGTGCTTTTGTTTCAAATCATTCTTCAACTACTTGATAACTGATATGGATGAATGTGCTACTTTGTTTATCATTTAGATCAAGTCCCTTGACGTTTTAAATATATTTTTGGAGAAAACTGTAGCTTACTTCAAAGAAAAACTTTGCTTCTCTTATTAACTCAGATTTTAACATTTTCACAAGTTTTATTATTTATTGACATATGGAGTAAACTACACAACAGTGATAGTGATATTTTCTTAATTATAGACTTTAGTTGGTATGAAACAAATAATACCTTAAATCTTTAAGGCTGATTATGCAAGGAGAATGTAGTGGAGTGGGACATTACATTTTTTTTATCCTACTGGTGCCCTCACAAATATTAGAAAAAACATTAAATATATTGGTGAAAAGATGTTTTCAAAAACGAATATTCATATGTGGCCTTTAAGTTAAGGTATGTCATAATTAATTGAGAAATATTTCAGTTAATGGTTAAATGATTGATTTGTTTTTAATCTGTACTGAGCCTTACACAGTATCTTCTGATCCCTCTTTTCTGAGCTTATACACAGTATTACAGTATAATTGGTGAATATACATAGAAATGTCGGGGCGAAATGTATAGTTTTGTATGATGAACATGATAGCTGTACTGGCTCACAGTAAAAATGTTAAACAGGTATTTTAACACCAGCAGAGAAAAACAGCTTCAATAGAGTACAGCACAAAACTAATTGGATGAAAAAACTCTTAACTCAGTGATCTTATATCATTCCATTAGTATCATTTTTACAAAAAAGCATAACCAACACACACAATACATTAATGCAGACTTACCCCGTGTGATGAAAAAGGTCTCTGGCTTCTATGCTCTGTGCACCATCTGCCAAAATCTGACAAGGAAACATAACCGAACCTGACTGTGGTTTCAGAAGAAAAAAGAGAAGTGAATGTGGTGAAAATATACACACACGCACATCGTAGATGTAAACCCAGGCACTACAAACAGATGTTGTTTAAATTCGCATGAACTCCGTAACTTAATCAGATTTCCATACACAGAAAATACTGGCAGTTTTACAGTAACTTTTGTTTGTGGTTTATTAGGGGGCTTTTTATTAAAATGCCAGAAAACAATTCAATAATACTGCTCACCTGGCATTTACTAAGCTGAATTAAAGTGAACAACTGAAATAAAGCTTCACTCTACCTGAGGAAGGTGTTCAATCGAAATCTTGCAGACTTTAATTTAAAAACTGATTTAAAAGCTGGAGAGGTTAATCGCAAAACACGACCCCTGTATTAGATAAATGTACATGTATACCAATACAACCAGGAACTTCAGGAAATAAGGGAATTAAAACTACTCTGTCTTTTATTGTCTCTTTGTTGGCAGCAACAGTGCTTATTCTCCTTATAAAAACAGTGTATTAAGACATAACACAAGAACTTGTAAACAAACATTTTATTGAAAGAAACCAAACAATTTGCTGAACAGACCTCAGAACTCTTTCAGAATTTTTTGCAACATCTCAAACAATATATCTGCTCTCTACCTATACCGAGCAAGTGGAGCTGGGGTGGGGACATCCGTTTTAAGTGCTGATTAGTTTCATTTTGAACCATCTTTAATAAATCTGCCAGACAATAAGGAACTGTTGATATAGGAAAGTTTTGATCACCTGTTAAGGAGCTGACATTTTGTTACTGAATCGCTGATAAGTTTCATTTCAAACCATCTTAATATATCTGCCAGAGAATAAGAAACTGTTGATATAGACCTGTTAGGAAGCTGACATGTCAGTTTACATAAAGGCTTACATTTGTGCATAATCCTGTTATTCAACATTCATTTAGAAGATAGAACAAGACATTTGATATCTTTTGGTGTACAAGTGCTGTCAGTAGGAAGCGGTTGAATCCTCTGGTACTGTATGCTGTCATTGTGGCTGGAGTGAGAAAGAGGAAGCACCCACCGGAGACAGCCAGAGATCAGGGTCCCCAACTCTCCCCCAAGCCTCCCCTGCAATCGGGAATTGAAAGCAGACCAACCGTGGCTGAGGATGGATGACTACCGAGCCTGAATTTACTGAAGGCCACAGTGCTGGAT
This sequence comes from Setipinna tenuifilis, assembly GCA_030347295.1. NCBI lineage: Eukaryota > Metazoa > Chordata > Actinopteri > Clupeiformes > Engraulidae > Setipinna > Setipinna tenuifilis. The sequence goes on along the minus strand of CM059270.1, from coordinate 10,403,870 downwards.
GATCCACAGAGCGATGTTTATAAACCCGTCGGACTCAGCAGCAATTGTGGACAGCGAATGGTTATTGCCTTGGTACCACAGCAACCTGTTAAATTAGAGGCACACAAGTAAAATATTTATTCAAAATAAAATAGTAAAATATTCATCCAGTCGATGTACTTGAACTTGAAAGCTTTAATGTCCTTAAAAAGGCAATTTGTCTTACAGCACAGCAGACAAATACAATAAAAACACATACAATAAAAACACAATAAATAGTAAAACGTGTAAATAAATACGTAAATAAATACAGACCACTGGTCAGAGGCATCAATCAATGCTAGAATTGTTAAAAGAAATCATTTGTACGTTAACACAAGTATTAATGTGGTTTTAAGTCCTTATCTCCCAGATCTTGTTCACTTGATTAAATGCCATGGGGATGAAGGAGTTCTTTGCTCTGTTTGTTCTGATGTTGGGGTATCTGTATCTGCAACCTAAGGGAAGTGTTTGAACCTTAACTGAGAAGGAGTGGGTAATGTCAGTACAGACTTTGTCTGCCTTGTTGGTTAATCTATTCAAGTAAAGGTTATTAAGATCATTTTGCCGACACCCCATTATTTTCCCACACGTTTTAACAATTTTACCCAGTTTACTTTTGTGCGTCACTTTAGAGTGACCATACCAGCATACGATACCGTAGCAGAGAATACTTTCAATAAAAGACTTGTAAAACAACGTCATAATTGTATTGAAAGTGTATAGTGTATAAATGTATATAGTGCAGTCAATGTCTTGTGTGACTTTATCAGGAGAGATAACAACCGCCCGTCTTAGAGCTGTAATGGAGGGGTTACTAAGCGTGGACTGATGAAAGCTAGAGAAAATGATACACAGGGGCAACTTTTTGAGCAATGTTGCCATGCAACAACATGATTGGCTCCAAATTTTCTAGATAGAATGCTAAGAAAGTCACCTGCTGCTGATCTAAGCTTCAGATAAAGACGTGTTGCCTAATATCGATGGGAAGGTGCCCTAACATCATTTGTTAGTAATGTTGCCCACCAACAAAACTTGCTCTGTGTATCATTATCGTTAATTCCACCATGCCTCTGCATCTGAGCGGTAGTTCACCCACCTTGTTGGGACGTTGCGAGCCTTAAGGCCTCTGTAGTACTCAATGCCTTGCTTTGGAGGAACGCGTTTGTCATCTTCTCCCAGTGTGAGCAGAACCGGCGTCTTCACCTACAGGAAAATTCGAGAAATGCACACGGTGTTCTTTTTTGGTGAGATGGGACAAGTAACAGGTGGTCATACAGAGTAGAAAGGGGCATTCAAATGCTTAAATGTTACCGTTTCCTCACAGAACATTGTAGGAAATGAAAATGTTATGACACACATCACTCTTCTATTGCGAGCAAATAACAGCAAAGTTTCTTAAAATGTGAGGTCCTCAAATTTAAAATTAGGTAAAAGTTTGATGTTGTGTAATATACAAACACACAACTGGTCATTGCAAAGCTACAGTGAGGGGCATTTGATTATCAACTGTAACCCAGCAACAAAAAAACCTTAACATTTCCAGCAAGTTCTTTGTAAAAGCTCAGAGTTTGGGATTCTAGTGACATATCTTGCTTATTGAAGGTGGAAAAAAAGAGTGCCAATGTAAACATTGCCCAAAATAACTCTCACCTGAGAGATGTGTTTGATAGGAGACTTGTCAATCATCTGGCCCAGAGCAGCACCGTCAAGCTGGGCATCTGGGCTATAATCCAGCCCTGCTTCTACCATGCACCTGTAAATACATACATACAGACACACACACACATGATAAGAGAAAGATAGAGGAAAAGAAAATAAGTACATGGAATTGCCTCTACTGAATCAACAAGCCAACAAGCCATTCTTTCAATTTTAAACTACAGACTACAAACAGTTAAAAAATTTGTGACGAAAAGAGTATGTAATAATATAACAGGCAATCACAAATGTCATTCAATAGAGAGGTCTTTGTGAGGACAACAGAATGTTCTAGAGATAAACGCCTCATGTGAGGTTAATGACTAGATAAATGGCAGGGGTGAGGAGCATAATTGGCCGAAGCTGTGCAAAATCCATGGAGATGTTAAATAATGCAAAGAGGATGCAGACATCCCACTGCCACCACCCACCACCCTCCACTACCACCACCACCCCTTCTCTCGCTTCCTCATACCAGTCAGGGATGTCAGTGCTGCCGATCATTGTCGTCAGGTTGGTGACGGGGTTTCGGGTTATGCACGCCTTGTAGAAGTCCGGGAACTGGCCGATCAGGTGGCACGCCAGGAATCCGCCGTGGGAGCCTCCCGATATGGCCACCTTCTGCTCATCGAAGCAGCCCTGCTTGAGTACCGACTCTACTGCAAACTGAGGGGGGTGGTAAGGGGGCAGGGGAGGGGAGGGGCAAGGCAGATCAACACACATGTGCCAACCAGGCTCTCCAACACTTTCAGATGGTGCAAAGGGACTGTTACAGGTTTTACAAGTTACAAGTTTTAATTAAAAAAGTATAAAGTTGATCTATTTTCTATTTTATACATTTTTCACAGGCTGTAGGGACATATTACAGCGTTACGGGAATCAATGCAACAGTACCTGAACATCAAGCACATCCTGTGTGCCAACCCGGCCTGGTAAAGAGTAGATACTGTCTTGGCCAAACCCAGTGGAGCCACGGTAATTTACTATATGAAGAAACACATTATTTTAGGGGGGCATGGTGCCAGCAAACAACTCTCAGCTGTGATAGATATCATATATTTAGGAAACAGCATGGTTTTACAGATTTTCTGTAAAAATTACACTTATAACTTTTAAATTATTCATAGTCACTATGACTCAGACATTTTTAAAACCATGCATAATCATTATGAACTGACTCAGACACTGATATTTTGTTGTGTTGGATGACATTTAAGACAACAATCCATCAAAAAAGTCTCAGTGACGGTGAACACAGAGCCAATTTGGGGGAACGGTCACCTCATATCAGCGCCGTTGTCTTGCGACAGCAGAAGTGGGGTATTCACCTGACTAACTAAGACGGCACGTGTGTCGCCAAGACTGACCGATCCGGTCAATCTCTAAGTACACCACAGCGGGATGATGAGCCGAGTGCATCCAATTAACTCCAGACACATCCAATCAATGGCTGACCTGCCACCAAGTCACGGCTGATGTAATGAACTGCCAGGCTTATACTGTACACTCACCTGACATAAATCAGCTAAGCACTGCTAGTTCATTCAGCTGCACACACACACACACAACAGCAGCCCATCAGTCCAGAACACTAAGGCCCACAATGCAAAGCATGTGTGTGTGCTGTAACTTTTCACAAACTTTTTTTTATCAGTTTGATTAAATATATAGACATGTACCTTCCTCTGACATTTATAAGCTAAAATGTTCCTAGTGGCTACGGGTCCATTTTATGCCTGTTATATTTCAAAGGGCCAATGTCCTTGACATGACATATAACAGCCTGTAATGTTTGGTCACAAAACAATATTGATGTATTAATGTGACTCTTCATAAACTGTTCTGACACAAAGTATATATTAAAATATCTTAAGTTAAAAATAAATAGCAAGTCAACCACACTTTAAAGTTTAAAAACTCACATAGACTACTAAAGGAACTCGAAACATATAAAAATGAACAAGGTGAAAGCAGTGTTACATACACAACCATTTAACCTCTTAATACATACAATAGCTACTACAACTTTCTCAGGAGTTAATATACAGTAAAGTTCACCACAACCTACAATGCAATGTAGTCCAACAGAGCCAACAATGACTGCTTTATGGATGTATAAAACAGGATATAAACGCATTCTCTGCTTATCTCCAACGGACCATTTTGAGCGGGCTTAAGTGAACCGCAGGCTGCTAAATTACTTGGACTGTCCAGATCAGCTGATGGAATAGAGAGGTGACAGACGGAAGTTGTTCAGAGTGGTTATACATATCTGTTGTGCACATCTGAATCACTTTCTCACAAAGTTCAAATTTAGTAAGTAGTGAGTCAGTCAGTCAGAATTACAAGTATACTTTTTTCAGCTGGGGAGCAACTTACCCAGTAGAAGAGCAAATCCCATCTTACAGAAAACAGCAGAGGACAAGAGCCAGTCTGCAGTTATAATTGAGTGAGGCCCGCCTAAAGAAAGAAAGAGATTTATGAACAAAGGTTTATAACGTGCTGAATGTGCATTCACTCTTTCCAGGAACAATTCAATTCCAAAAAGAATAATGTTCCTAAGGAATTCATGAGGTTCTGTATCATACCATGAGGGGTGACGATAAGTGGCAGTTTCACTCCTTCTTTGGGTTCCTTTGGTTTCAGCAGCAGGGCCTCAAATTCCAAACCAGCTAAAGTGAGACAAATGAAAAAGAATGAGAGTAAGAGATAAGGAGAGAGTGTGGGGAAATAATAAAGAGAGAAAATGAGAGAAAATGTTGCTAAACTGCAAAAGACTAGTCAATAAAGTGTATCATAGAGTAGTAAGTGCATCATATTAGTAAGACAGTGCATCATATCAGTGAGACAGCCTCAGCAGGTATTGCCCTTACGATACTCGCTGTTCTCCTGTTCTGGAGGCGGGGTAAAGGTCAAGACCTGCCAATCAATGTCAGACTGCACCTCAGCCGTCTCCAGGGTGACCCAGCTCACCCCCACCTCAGAGCCTCTTTCAGGAAGGAAGCCCACCCTCTGCAGACAGGAAGTGACATCATCAATCCTTTATTGTAGCCAAGGGGACAACTGATCACACAGCCAGTAGTATACAATTTAGACACACACCCAAAACCCACATCTGTACGTTCAGCATTCATCCCACTACACAACTAACAATAAAAAAAACATAGATACCATATATATATATATATATATATACAGATACTGTTATAGTTGACGTTTCTGTTATAGAATTTAGCAGATGCTTTTCTCCAAAGCGATGTACAACAATATAAAACAGCGCACTACTACCAAAAACACAAACTGGAACTGAAATACAACAAAACATTATGACCTAGTATGAGGAACTATAAACAAAACTTGCATACACTTGCATAAGTTATATAAATAGCAGGTAAAATAAATAAAATAGTAACACTGTGCAACACTGTAAAAATCAACCCCCTATGTCTGCCCTGGCAGTATCTAACAGCAGCACAAACGAGGCTAGTGATGCAAGTTACTGCCACACTATACCATTTCTGCTGAGGCTGCCAAATGACGCAATAGGAATTTCATCAACCCATGTCCAAACTGCAAGATTAGAGGGGCGAAGCAAAAGTTCGCTCACTCACAGGTAGGAAGTCTCTGTCTTCACTGGTCATTTGGTCCTGAGGTATATCTAAGTTAATAAAGCTACTAGCATTGTTGGCTAAAGGCTGATGTCCTCCTATGGCTATGGTCTGAGTCTTGGTGCACAACGGAGTTTATCCTCCCTTCAAAGGTTGCTGTGGCAGCTTGAGTAGGACCAATTTAGCATCTGCAGACCCACAATAGTCTGCTCAACAATAGGACGAGTTAAGGCAATTAAGACACTGCTTCCCATAGCTGCCAGCAAGTTTCTGCATTCTGCATCGTTTATAGGAAACTGGGTCCTGGACAAGTCCAAGGGAAGCACATCAAACATACACATTCATTGTGTACACCTCAGTGTTGATCAAGGGAAAACATACAGAACCAACAGAGAAGATGCCTTGTCAACCCTATGGCAGCAGCAAAGACTTCACAACAGGGGCAGGGGGGGGGGCATTACCAGACTGGGAGGGCAGTTTGGAGAGGCACAGCTGACCACCATCAGGTCCCTGTGAACAGTAAGCAGTGACCAGTTCCCCATATCCGACTCTGAGGTGAAGCAAAACAACACATAAAAGTATTAATCTAACCTGCCTTACATATAACGACGCAACATTTGTAGGCTATGAATACAAAGGACAGCAGAAGAGAGGTTTGCTCACTGGAAGTGAGAGATGTGACGGTTCCTGTGGAGATGTCAACCACCAGAAGTTCCTATATGACAAAAACAAAACAAAAAAAACAGAGCCTCAAAAGGTGCTATTTGTAGAATTGTGGCCAAAACTGGTACAGCAATCAAATTGGAAATACTTTAATGTGTTGTTCTTAATGTAGCGGCAAAATGCAACATAGACCTAACATAAACAGAATGTGTGGGCTGTGAATTAAACATCCAAACGTGAATATTCTGACTACACTATTGTTGTTAGTTAAGTTAGTATTTTAATTGAACACATGTTCTTAATCTCCGGTGACATATCAGGACCATTTTATGATTACTTGCTGTAAATTTCCTATATACAGCAGCTGAAATTTCTAGAGGTATATTTCTGTTGGCAGTGATGGGGATGTCAAACATGAAGAGGGCTGTCACTGTGGGTTTGTTTTGGCTTGGCTGACAGAGTGCGCTCCTACTGTACCTGCCGGCTCCTCTGGGGAGAAGAGAGGAGCACCCGCTGGCTGTCCGCTGACCAGCACGTAGGAGACAGCATGGAGCTGTAGATCCCAGTGAAGCCATCTGCCAACACACACACACAATCACACACACACACAATCACACACACACAATCTCTCTCTCTCTCACACACACACACACACACACACACACACACACACACACACACACACACACACACACACACAGGGAGGGGGAAGGGTGAATAAGAGTGTGAGTCACAGTGTGTGTTGGTAAGTATGTGTGTGAGAGAGAGTGTGTGTGAGAGAGAGAGAGAATGAATATGAGGAATATAAATATTTGTTGGCTGTTTAAATAATTCATTCACTCAATTCATTGAACCATTTGCAGAACTATGCTCCAACAACCCCTTCAAAACCACAGCCATTTAACACCCACCTTCCCTGGGCCTCTTCACCACATCCACAATCACAGACTTCTTCTTGGTGTACCAGTCATACTGCAAGAGAGAAAGATTCAGGAAAGGAAACTAAATTCACCTGGGGGAAAAAAAACAGCATATAAAAGTGGACGTAAAAAAACATCTAAATACACACACCAGCACACACAAAATAACCCTAAAAAAAAACATTTTTTTATACCACAGGGGGTTGGTTCGGGGTATCTTAGGTGGGTGCAGGGGGTGGGAGGGTTTACTCTCTACACCATTATGTATGCACCTGCTTTGTATTTTACTCCAAGCAACTTGACAAACAACTTGTACACGCTTGTCAATATGTCAATAAAAAAATGGATCACAATCCATTAATCAGAAAAAAACCCAAAACAATCAGATCACCATGCATAGTCGGCAGCACTGCTGGTGGGGTCCATACACGCCACACTCCAGGTAGACGATGCGGCAGTGGTCAGGGCTGAGGCGGGGGGAGAAGACGGCGCTGGAGTCCGATAACTGGTCTGCTCAGGAGTGGAATCGTAGAAGACAGAACACTCATCTCTACTTCAGAACACATTAAAATGGACTTTAATCACCAAGTTGACCAAGAGTGCTGAGCCACTTACCACACTTTCCACTTGTCAGATCCACGTAAAACAAGGACGACCTGAGGTTAAAATAAAACAGGCATGAGAGTAGGTCATTTATCTTTATGACTGCCTTGTTATATTAATGTATGGTTATTATAGTGTTGACTATAAACCATGTCCTTTTAAACTTCCGTGATTTAAGACAGACAGGCATGTCTGTAGTCCTGTGGCATTGGAATGTATATTAAACCTGACAGCGCACCAGTGGTTAGGACCAACTTCCAACCACGCTAAAAAATGCACACACATGCTCACCTTCTGTTGGGGCAGTATCTCAGCCCCAGTCGAAACGGCTCGTGCCACCATCCCACAAACACCACCCCAGTGTCCCCGGGGGCCCAAAACGCCTGGTATGCAAAAAAGACAACCAACATTACCCACATGCATGGTGAGCTTCCACCACAACAGGTGCAGTAAGTGCCCACAGTAAAATGAATACTTTAAATGGGTCTTAACAGCTAAACCTTTACCGAGACTGACATTCTAGGAAATAGGTATAGACTTTTGAAAGTCAGTGGAGCGTTTCTGAGGAGGCACAGACATACAGACCTGGCCAGGAGAAATGCTCTCTGGAATGCCTTCCAGCACAGATACGTTGCTGCCCTCGATGTCCAACACACACAGAACAGGAGTGCTCTTGTCCACCAATGTCTCGCCCCAGTCCTCATAATACACAAACTGATCCCCCTGTAAGAGTTCACACAAGCACACACAAACAAACACACACACACGCATTAATCTCTTTTTAAAAAAGAGAATAAATACATGCGAATGCAGTGCAAAAACCTATTGCCACACAATTTTTTAAGATCAACACCAAATATAACATTTGTTTCTCCCACCTTCACAGCCCCCTCCTTCTTGCCAACTTTAATTCCCTCCTCTTCATCCCCTGCTGAACTGGACTCGGGCGACTCGGTCTAAAAGTACACAGGCAGGAACATTTTTTGTCAATATTAGTCGGTCATTCATCTCTGTGGTACTTTTCTTAAGATATTTGTGCAAGTGTTAGATTTAGAACATTTGTGCCAATCACTACTGTGTCATATAACTAACCTAAAAGGGTAACTATCAAAGTGCAGATATTTTAAGTGTGTGATAAACATTCGTGTCTATAACTACGGTAAACTACTGTGTGATGGGTCTAATTTAAAAGGGTAACCATATATGAACACATAATCAACTGACAAAAGTCAAACTGACAAAAGTTCAGTCCAAACTTGCAATCAGTGGCCACTGTACTAAGTAACATTGTAGTATGGTGTGAAGAACAGACCTTGAAGAAGGACTCGGCCTTGGCTCTTTTCTTCTCAGCCACGTACAGGAGGTGAGTTTCAGAGTGGGACCACACAAGGCAGCCGAACATATCTACAATAGGGACACCAGAAATGTTCACTGACAAGACCTCTCACTCTAAGAGACACATTCAAACATTTCCACTTGAAAGCAATGCCTCAGCGTGACAGAGAGTAGCACATCATCACACTTCGGTGCACCTGTCATTAACTAGGTACTGTATATGACCATCCAAGAACCATCCCCTGTTTGAGACCCTCCACTTTTCATTTCCTATTTCTAAGTAACTTTGGTTTGGGTCTTGGAACCTGTTGTTGTTGGCAAGAACCCAATGATCTGGGATTTCCCCAGCTCAAATGACAGAGTGTCGCTTCCAATATGAAGGTCAGGTGTCCAATCCCTTGGGAGCTCTCACATAATAGACCTAAATCAATGCCTTAAAATGCCAGCTTCTGTTTCACTCAGTCTTTCCCACACTGCAGGGACTAGAACACCTGACAAAAAACTGACAAAAACGTTTCGGAAAAAAAAATGACAGCAAGAAGAACTGATACTCAATGTACTTTCCAATACAGCTACATGAAAAGGAAAACACCTTTACAAAAGGTGAAATAAAGAATAAAATTCTAATAGTCTAATAGAGTGTAGTCAGAAACAGTAAGAACACTGTTAAGCTACAATGCTGTAACAGCTTAGAGAGTCAAGGCAGCCTTTTGCAAACAACATTTACCAGTGTTTTTTGTTTAGGCTCTTTCCTTGAGTTAAAGGCTCAGGTCTGAAATGTATTTTGTCATCCAGTTACAGTTCCGTATTTCTAAGAGGAAAGGTGAGGCCGCATAGGGGCAAGCTCTATTTAGACCCTGAGAAACACTTCAAAGTGGGTGCCTTGGTGAGTGCCTTTACTGGCCATCACAGCAATTAAAAACAGATTTTGAAACAGCTAAGGAGAACGTAGGACCACTTGAATTTTGCAGCTACCTTCAGGTCTTTGACATTGGACAACCTTCCTTACCATCACTCTGTACTTAAGTTTCCCCCCCACTATATTTTTAGTGGGCATCATGACTGTGCTCTTGTAAGGCCCCTCTAAAATGTTGATTTTTTTTCTGTGAACCATCTCTTGCCAACTTAGTCCATATTTGCTTCACATCACTCTCTCATTGGAAGGCCCAATTCTGTTCTTGGGGTTGAATACTTCTTTCTAAATCCACAACCCTGACCTTCACTATATCTGTGGTCAAGCATGGCGGTAGGGATATAATGCTTGGCTGTACACCACCTTACAACATGAAAAAAAAATCCTTAGAGATACTGCCACAGATGTGCTTTACAAAATAAGACCACAAAAAAATCTTTACTGTACCTGAACTACCATTTGCATTAGGCTACAAATGATCACACATACACTCAAAGCAGACATGTCTAACATATCAAGCCGTCAGGTACCTTACTGTCACAGAATTTAATTTTAGAGGAGTACAGTTGCAGAAGGCTCACCATCTTCATAAACCTTGCCGTGCTTCTTGAGATCTGTGAGATTGAGACTTTTCACCTTGCTGTTCTTGTGCCAAATCTGCACCAAGGAGAGAATGAAATAGTCACAGGTCAGGGAAGAACTGAGGTTGACCTAATCAAAAACCACAGTCCAGGTGCTACAGATGCTATCAGACAGTGAGAACAAAACTTGGTGTATGAGTGTGTGTATGGGTGTGTATGGGTGTGTATGGGTGTGTGTGTGTGTGTGTGTGTGTGTGTATCTGTGTGTGTCTGACCTCCAGAAACTGCTTCTCCTCTCCTTTGATGGAGCATTCTCTGACCACAGCTTTCATGTCCCCTGAGGGGGAGTCCCTGCTCAAAAGTCTGTGGAGAAAGGCAAAAGACAATCGATTCATACACCATACTTTTGGCTCGCTCTAGTGGTGTTCCAGTTACTGTGTGTGTGTGTGTGTGTGTGTGTGTGTGTGTGTGTGTGTGTGTGTGTGTGTGTGTGTGTGTGTGTGTGTGTGTGTGTGTGTGTGTGTGTGTGTGTGTACAAGATAACAGTGACACCCACACTCCCTTGATCTCGGTGCAGTTCCCAGAAGGCCCGGAGAAGACTACAGACTGATCATCGTGGAATACGATGTACTGGCGGCAAAACTTGACCTTCTCGTTTCTTTCTAGGTCCCGCTGACTCCATTCTTTAGGGAGGGGAAAGAAAACCTCTCAGTGCAACTATCTAAATGATGACACATGAGGAACAGGACCACACCAAAAGCTGATCTTACATTTGTATTTCTCAAATAAAATGACCTGTCCCATATTTAAAGTATTGTAAGGTATTTTATTTACAGTTGAATCTCTAAAACTAAAAAAAAAATGCAGTGCTGTCTGCAAAGAGTGCAGTGTGCATGTCACTCAGTAAGCTACCAACTCTTGTCAACAGCCCTAGGTCAATAGGAACATCATACTATATACATATCATACTTATTTATTGGCACAGTGTATGCCGTTTCATTAACTCCGTGCAGATTAAGTCGGGAAAACACATATAATGCAATTCGTGTATTTTATTTTGCCCCCATTATGGAGACGAACTGAGGCCCCACACCTGTGTAGATGTTGCTGTACTTTCCTCCGTACTGAGTTGTGATTGCTGGGCCGATGTCGGCACGGCTTAAGGAAGGGAACTGGCTTTGCTCCCGGAATAGCTTGACGATCTCGTCCGGGTTGTTCACCACCTTTCCATACAAACGGGAAAAACTGGAAAAGCGGCTCACTGACAAAAACCTTTTAACATGACGTAATGTCGCCTTTATCATACCATCGAGCAACGTCATTGCTACAAACTCTGCCTATTTCTTGGAAGTGTATACTTGACGTGATTCATGCTGACATACCAGGGAGCAGCAGTAGGCTACTTTCTGTTAAATTGTGAGACGTCGGTGTCCGCCACACTGACAAATAAGAGCTGTCAGTATGTCTACTGACAAACCAACTGCATTGCTTTTTTGTTGCAATGTAATCTTACTTAGTGTGCCTATTAGACTACGGCATTCCTGGCTAGGCGACAGCTGGTGACATTATGTCAAGTTCACTGGAAGTCCCAAACGACAACGACGGGGTGTGGCGTGGATCCTCAGTGTGAAACAAATAAAAGCTATCTTGTAAACACTTGCCACCTGAGGACAGCGCAAAACAAAGGAACTAATCTAATCAAACGGCAAAACCAGTGCACAGAAACCACCGTTGCTTAACATTACCGTCCCTAATACAAACGATGGTGGCTAAATAACCATAACAAAGAAAGATCCAGGAAAAACACAAGCAGCTGCAAAACACAACAGGTAGGCTAATGTTAATCGCTACACACACACACAGCCTTCGTCAATAACAACTAGCAGTAGCCTACACTGCTGCAACTCTTGTTTCTCTGAGTTAATAATTGTATTTGCATTACACTCAGTCACTGGCTATGCGTGTTGTGAAAGTTTTAATTTAGATGGGTTGATGTGAAAACCTAAAGCAAGCGACGATAATAATAGCATAAACCTTCCCCTAAACATTTGATCCCTGGACGTACAACTTCTCAAAGGGAAAATGTACATTTACAGTAACGTTATTTTGGTTCTTTTACCTGAGAACTCATTCTGCTGCAATCAGACAAGCCTGCTGCTCTTCCGCCTCGCTTGACAGAGCATATTCTGATTGGTTTAAAGCCCTTCTCAAACTGCTTCAAAATAAGAGCTGTCACTCAGAGTCGTTACAAATATGACATTAGGTGCCGTCTTAGAAAGAACAGAACAAGTGTACCAATTTAACAGAGATCTTTAATATGTTTTTAAATGTGTCGATTAAATTGCTTTTAAATAATATCTGCGCGTTAGGCACGGTTAACATTAATAGTTTTATGTGATAGGCCCAATGGCGTCATATAGCCTTTTTAAATTCACAGTATTAGGCCATTATTTTTTTCTAATAAAAATGTGAAGGTGTTCTGTAAAGCTGTAATAATTGACCAGACTGTCAATGTGAATGGACCAACGAACGCATTATAGCATGCAGTTTGTAGGCCTGTTTATAAAGCTTTATATCAGATTAACAACTAGAAAAATAAAACTTACTGCTCTAATCAGTTCATTAAGATATATTAGATTGTTTATTCTAATGGTCACATTGACATGGGTGGTGCCGCATTCTGCAAAATGTGAACCTAAAAGAACTGTTCAGAGATGGTTTGGAAAAACCCACCACCACACTTTGAACCAACACCTTGGCTTAGGGCCTGGCAGATGTTGTAAGTCTAAGATCACTTCCAATTCATACCCAGTACTCATTTGGGTGTAATTAGGAAACATCCAAGTATTTAGTTTTTGGTGTGTTGACAGCATGTGCTTTTACCTCACAAATTACAGCTGAGGTATACACAACACTCTCACATGACTAACATTCATTATTCAAACACTACAAAGATGAGTAACTGCTATCTTAAGTTGTTTTAAGCAATCCATCATATGTGCTCATCATACCTCGTAATGCTTCAGTGATCTACACTGTATTTCAGCCTGTTTGGAAACTGAATACATTCACATTTTTACTTAACAATGACCCCATGTGTCTGTAGGTTAGAATTACAATCAGCATACAATAACTGCCAAGTTGGGGAAAAGGAACCTATATAAAAATAAAATGCAAAGTGCACAAAAATAAAGCCTTTCGAAGAGAAATATTTTTTCAGTATGGACAAAATGTTTACCTCTATTCCACACCTGCAACCTCTCCAATCCCCACACCTCAACCACATCAACAGGGAAGAACAAATATTGGACAGCAACACATACAGCATTTACAATCAAGGTTTTCCAGACTGACCTATCGTATAGAGAGATGGTCAGAAAAAGCATTTCAGCCAACTTCCAACCAAAAGTAAACAAGACACAACATACTTTCGACATACATTCATATTCATACAAAAATAATATTGGCTTCTACACAAAGATGCATCTTCCCCAGCTCCCAGTCAGAGGGGATATAAATCTCTACATAATAAATAATAGTGTATAAATATTTGCTTAAAAATAAACGTCACCCAATATTTCACTAAGACGCATTAACAGTGAAATCCGTTTTTTGTACCGTTTATCTCAACAGAACCCCAAAGGCGGTAAAAGTAAATCTGCCCCTAAAATGCCCATTCGGGGGTTCAAGAAAGGTTCGTGATCATAATCTCACAAACCATGAAACAATATTTAGTAAGAACTTTGCCATATAGAAGGGAGTGCAGCAAAATGAAAATGTACGATTTTACATGAAATCCATAACAACCATAGGCAACAGAAGAAGTTGTCGTGCAGGGCAGGCCCCAAATGTTTGTGAGAAATTCTCACTTTGAGGACAAGTCACAGGAAGAGGCGCAGACAGGAGAAACAGGTAGAGTGGGAGCAGGTGTGAGAGTGGGAGTTAGAGGGTGAGATGGAGAGGTTGTGGGCCTCCCTAACCCAGCGGCTTGCGTTGTTTGAGATGGTTCATCAGGTCCATTTGCAGAGCTTCTTGTTTGGACTTGTCTGCAACGCTCTGTATACTCCTACCATGAGAGAGACACACAGAGATACAGTGATGGATCAGTGGTAATAAACAGTAATTATTGTATCATCCAGGATTTGGAGTTTATTAGCAGAAACTGTGGGTGAGGTGCCTGTCAACATCATGCATTAGGGTTTATATTGAGGAGTGAATGACACTCTTGGCTTCAAGCCATGACATTAGCAGGCTACATACTGTTCAACAGAACATAAGGCTTTATGGATGCATCACACTCAAAGCCACATGTCTTGTTTGTAGCAGTATCTCATTAGACCTATGCGTCACATCACGCTACATATGCTAGCACCTAGTAACACCAACAGCAGGTTGCTGTCCATGTCATCAGGTACATCAGCAGTTAAAATAATATGATTTCTCACCCTTTTTTTCTAAGGTAATTTGTACTTCCTGTTCCATTTTTGTTTTACCACACCGCACAATGCTTGCACAGTTAACCAAGGGCCATAAGCTACAAGTAACTCAAGAGGTATTTTATGTTAGGACATGAGCAGAGGCCACTGAAGAAAGTGGTCATGCAGGACAGGAAAAAATTCATGATCAAGATTCTAGGTAAAGACAATGATATTATTAAGAATAAAGTGGAGAGAGACGAGAGAAGAGGGGGAATGGCAGTAACGACTAGAAAAACAGAGAAACAGGAGCCTTCTCATGGATTGTTTCTTTACACAATCTTCACACTCAGCAAAGACACCATTAAAAGCTTAAAAACTAATCTCGGGCACTGTCCAATGTACTTCAAAAAGTTTGATGACTTTTTTTATAACAAAGAAGTAAATAAATAAAAGCTTATGATGTGAGAGCTACTGAGACCATTGTATGACCATGGTGAAGGTGTAAATGAATGCCAAAGAGTTAAATTTGTGCATTGAGAGTTTTAAGTGACATGAATTACATTTCGTCGCTGTCGGGCGGAAACCTCGTATCTCCATTTCTGAGATTTTGAACTTAGTGGACCTGTGGGGTAGACTACACAGCTGATTTAATGTTAGTTTAACCATGAGATCGAGGTAAATCATAAGTGGAGAGGAGTGAGTAGCCTACACGGGTAAGTTTACTTACAGGTTTTAACAATACTACTTTTTGAGTTAATGGGAGCTTATCAATCAGGTTAGATATGCTGTAGTTGCTGTATAAGTGTTTATTTTACTTTCAATATAGTGAGGGGATGTTACAAGACTCTGGTTACGCTGCGCGAAGCGCTAGTCAATGCTGCGCAAACCTTCTATGTCGCATTTTACTGCTAAATCTGCCGGTCAGAAATCTCGTAAGTCCATTCAACTACGGGTTCAGGGAAATTGTCACTAAATAGCATAACACATGATTACATGGTCATATTTTGAGTCGTTGTGCCAATTTTGACATTACATTTATTTATTTATTTAGACAAATATAAGGTTTTTGGTGTGTCCCTAAAAAGTAGCCGTTTTTCCGCCCGACAGCGACGATTTGCTGTAGGGCCACTGACTTCCCCACCACATCACCAAGATGTCTTATGCTAAAAATACACACATGTACAATAACTCAACCACTGATGCCCCGAGTTCAACTTCAGTGCCAAACAAACAAACACACAAAACAAAACAAAAATGTGTCATTATATTAGCAGTGCAGACTGGGACTAGGAATAAAATCAGCATTCAGCATCACCATAACGGCAGATTAAGCCATGCTATAACACAGCACACTGGTGGCAGGCCTTCTGTAACAGTGTCATGCCCGCTGGTGTGGCGGTGTACCTACAGGCCCTAGTTCTCAGCCTCAATGAGAACCTGGCGCTGGGTGAGAACCTGAGACAGCTCTTTCTGGAGCTGACGGAACTTTTGGTTATCGGGCAAAGACTCGATAGATCTGACAATGAGAATATACATAGAAAGCATCAAGAGTGAGGATGACAACAGAAATCGAGGACAAGGAAGGAAGCCTAGTTATGTAAAGACTGGCATGAGTTATAGGTCAGAAAGGAACAGATTTTATACTAAAAGAAAGGAAACATGAGCAACATGAATATTGAAGAGTGCCTTGTTAATAAAAGATTTAATGAAATACAGTCCTTCCATATGAACCTGAAGTGCAGTTGGCCTGGCTTCATACTTTATCATTTACAAACATTTAAAAAATATGCACACAGTTTATGTGTAACTGTTGCACTTCATACAGTCCAACGTGAAATATCTAGTCCAAAGTTGCTGATGGTAGTTTATTAAACATGTTGTCACAAGGTTTAAATGGATAACATAGACTCACCTGAGTCCATTGACAATATCCTTTGTCTTTCCAAAGTAAATCTCGTTGAGGGTTGAACGAATCTTATTTTCCATATCCTAAAAAGAGTTAATGGGGAAATCCATTTCACGTTACCCGATTCAAAAACAGGGCTGGCAGAAACACTGCATTAAAACAATAAATTATTCTCTTACTTCAACGAGGCGTCCAATGTTGGCAATATGAGGGGTTGAATCTTCGACAGTGTCATCTTTTGCCATCTTTGTGTACCAAAAGAAAATGGGATTAACTGTATGGAGCCACTCAAACATGTCCACCGAGAAACATTTAGCATTGTACAGAAACACGTTTGGCTTGTTCTTTGGGCACGAAAACAAAAACACTCTGCTAGGCTCTGATATATTTCACATCCCCAGTCTATTTTTTTCAGGGCTGTGTGAACACAAGGGACTGTTTGGAAGTATTTCCTGTAATTTAGCCAAAATGACTCATCTGTCAAAATGCTGACAAATCCCAGCAGTTTACTTTATGATAACAAGAATTTCTACCTCATTTTAAAATGAGACAGTGTTATTTAAAGCTTTACATCATTATACTTGACATTTATTACAAACTACATTGCTATGTCCTTCGGCTATGTGCTGTACATTTCCCTGTGGTATTAATGCACATCAGAGGTGCTTAATTTGCACACATTTGGACACACATAGTGATAGTATAGTTTATAAAGACACATATAGTGATTATTTTGCACACATTTAGACCAGTACCTGTCTTGTAAGACTCCCACCAAGGTTCATAGTGCCTGAGCCATCCTTTACAGTCTGAAGCCACAGCATTACTGTTGAGGTCAACTTGTAGTGAGCTGAACGGCTGCCAATCTTCTCCTGCCAAAGGGAAGGGAAATGGCAAACAGGGTCACCACAGTTTGCATAAGACAGGGGAGTTGTCATCAAGGTTTCCTGTTCCAGTAAGCCTTTAGCAACAGATGACTTTCACAATCGGAACTGGGCTAATTCTGCCTACCTGGACCTCCACAACATGGATGGAATCCCAGCAACCTTTAATTTTCTTGGATCCATCACCAGCTTTCTTGATGAGGATGACACCAGCAAAACCATGATCCAAGTCCCACAGGTAAACGGAAGACACACCTCCCTCGAAATACCTGAACAATGCACAGAGGTGTCCCTGAGATCAGAATATACGTTCATTTCGTTGAAATGATCTAATCCAAAATTAGGAAGTGAAAGAACAATGATAGAATGTCTGTGACTAGGACAAGGCCTGGCCTTCTTTGGCTGTGTGCAAGGCAAATAAACATGCAACCTTACTGCTGCTCAATGCATTCAGATTATATCAGGACACACTGAACATACATAAAGTGATACACAAAAAATGCAGTTGGCAAATTGTGCTTTGTAGCATTGTAAACTGTGCTAAAATTTCAGAGTGGAGAGCCAAAGTGAAATGCCTATACAAATGGAAGACATGAAAATACTCACAGATCTCGGTACTGATCAAAGGCGCTGTTGGCTTCTACCTCCAGTTTGCGCAGGCGAGCAGATGGCATGGCACCATCATCAATAGGTGGTTCATATTTATTACTCCACGGAGATCTGGGAGATAAAAAAAAATATGGTCAATGCACATCATACTGTCTTTCACCATGCAGTGTACACTAATGTTAAATGAAATAACAATATGTTATAACGAACAAAAGAAAAATAGGAGTTACAAAATGCCTGTGTGCCACATAAGGGAGGGTAAGCCAAGTGTACTGACCTGTAGGAATCCCCATCTCTGTTGTAGTCACAGAGTAAATAGTCTTTACCCACTGCCTTGTCTCTGGCAATCTTTAGGGGCTGGTCTACTGAGGAAAGCACATCTTCACATAAACTGGGTACCTGAAAATGCACAAGTATTATATCACAGCAAGCTAGTTTTAAGGTGTTGTATTTCTGCAGCCTACATATAAATGCATCTCAAAATACAAGGACATAAAAAATGCTTCCCTTCATTACTGTGTATACTGTTCCGCTTAAAACATTTGTTTACAATGTAGAGTTTTATAAAGTGCCTAAATACATTTTTATATAAAAAAGAACAATATCTCTCCAGAGACATAATCCAGTCTTTGACAGGAGTCTACTCTCTTTTCGCGAACACCGTGTTTTTAATTATAAGCTAGTTCTTGTTTAGTTCCTTCTGTTTATACTCACCAGGTCGATGAGATCGCTGAGGTTCTTCTCAATCTGCTGTGGAGGCAGGCGCCTCATCAAATCCAGGGCACAATCCAGTTGTTGATCATGCTAAAGAAAAAACAAAATCTATATTCTGAACAGAAAGATGACAGTACAAATGAGACGGACTAAGCCTCTTCTTCTTTAGTAGGCCAAACGAGAGGACGGTGTAGTTTTGAAACATGTAGCATATGTCATTGAAAACAAAAACATATATACTACATATAAAACTATACTAGTTATACTTCAAATCGTGTTTTGCTGAGAATATGGGAAAACACTTGTTGACCAAAACGTTGCATACACCTCAACTTCTGCAGTGTATTTTCTCTAACCTAATGGAAGTAGCTACTGCTTGATTGAAAACAAAATTATCAAAGAATCACCAGGTGCATTCGGTTATAACACTGTAGCAAACGCTTCGTATTACAGTTGCCGTATTTTGGCAACTCTTATTTCGCATAAGGGTCGTTTGTTAAGAACCCGATACTTAACAAAAATAGTTCCTTATGGAAAGTAACAATACACGTAGGCCTGTAGACAAACGAACGTGGTTAATTTTCACATATACACAATGATCAGCGCAATTGCGTCTTAGACACGCAAGTACAGTAACATTTGGCTGCCAACTTTGCACCCACTCCCCTCACACGCCACAACCAATGCACTTCTAGACTTTACCATTTTTGCGGTTGTTGTTGGTCTTGTTTTGTGATCTTCTACGGCAGATGCCTGTCTGACAATGTTATTACTGTAAATTGAACAACTTGACAACTCCGCACTTCAAGACCCAACCCAAAAGATCCACTTCCTCAACAGTAAGGACGCGGGAGAGGCAAGGGTTAAATCCGGGTAACTAAATACTCAATATTTACTGACCAATCAGAGAGCACTAAATAAAGCATGGCCAAATATGGAAGAGAGTTTACATTTTTTAATAGTTAAAACCATAGACTGTATGGTTAAAACGATGGCGTGAGGTTAGTACTTTTAGGCGCTGCAAGGTCAAAAATTAAATTAAATAAGAAACGATGGTGTTCCCTTTTTATATTGAATAACTATTGCGGTGGTATCATCAATCTATTGCTGGATAATTTTAGGATAACACACACACATTTTCGAACTTCTATTTTTTTCATTTTGTACTTCTTTTTTTTTTTTCATTTTCCAGCACGTTTCATAAAGTAAAATATGAATGTACTGATGCCTACAACGGTTGATATCGGCTTCCTGGGCGGCAGGTGGCAGCAATCCATTAGTGCTCTTTCCAGCTAGCATTTCTTCGGAAATGCATAGTGACCAGCGATAACCAAAACCTTGGTTGATAAACTGGGATAGTTCCATTTAGGCAAAGCAACAAATATGTCTGAAAAAGAACTTGGTCGAAAGTGGGACCGCTGTTTAGCAGACTGTGCTGCTAAGATTGGTGAGTGCCCGTCACTGTTTGACTGTCTGGAGTCATCCATACCTGATTCTGACCACGGTCTACCAGTATTTTGCTGTTAGCAGCGTAGCCCAGTAACAAGCTAACTGGGCTACGCTCCCTGTCCTGAGATAGCCTTAAGGACAGTCAGGTCATTCACACTTACGCAGTTTTTAGAATATGTTTTACGACATGTTAACGAGCATGGTTACGCTTCTTTAGGATATTGTGTAACTGAATTAAAATAAATGTTAAAGATGGCGAAAGTTCCCTTACAAATTATGTTTACTTTAGTAAGGTTAACAACATGTTGTCAAAGAATATAAAAATAGGCTTTAAAGTCTATACAAATGTTTTTACTGGTATAGGAACTAGGCTAGTTGTTGCGGTGCGAAGTATAAAAGCTAGTGTTATAGATTATTGTAATCGATTTATTATTCATTATTGCACTTGTTTGTATTTTTTATTTCAAATTTACCCTGTTTTTGTGGCTCATCATTTTAATTTGCTTACACGACAGAATTGTGTTCCTCGCCCTTATCATTGTATGTTTGTCTGTACATTTGCCATCTTGGTTTTAAATTTCATTAGTTATTGGAATATTGATTATTGGCCGACATGCTTGGTTATTTCGAATAGTCTACATACTTGTCCGAAAATAGCCTAGCCAAGCGACCATTCTGCTTGGCTTGATCAAATCTCATTTGTAAGGAACGCGTGTCTCACTGCTTAAAATGTTAGTGATAATAATGTCGTAAATGTTCTGAGCGTGGTTACTAAGCCTTTTAATAAAAAAAATATCAAAAGAATTTCTTGGAGCATGCCAATTTTGACACCAGGGTTAAATGAAACCATGGACTGTATATAAGAACTGAAACATGTTGAGATCCGACCCTTCTTCTGCTGTCTATGGTTGGAAAATGCACAACTCCCATACAACTTTGCATTAGGGTACGTCCATCTATTTTAATACTACATCCGGGGCGAAATGTTAGGGTGCATATGAAAAGCTGAGTGGAGAGACATTATTAAGATGGATTAGGCTAACAGTGGCATGGTTATAATTGCCTACTATTATGAGCCATAACTTTAAGCATACATACTGTTAATAACATGATTACTAGACTTTTATTAGGCTAAATATTCTGAAGTAGTTCACTGAGATATTTGGCTGCATCCCTGTCTTTGTTTATGTTGCCACCAGGTTGTATCGATGACTATTTTGTCAGCGGTAGTGTGAATGAATCAGGTACATATTGCAAGCAGTACACAGATACTGCCTGCCAAATTTGAGACAGACTCATACCTGCTGGCCCAGCAAGCAACAATGATACTTGGTAAACAGAGATTCAGATCATAAGAAACCAGAAAAAACAACAATAATACAGTCCTTGCAGAAAAAAAGAGGGTTTAGCACCTGATCAGACACCAATGAGGAGCGTGGCTGGGCTTTACATAGGCCAACAGCTTGTCAGTTTCCACGCCTTTTGCCGCACCCTAGACAAAGAGTTAACTGTAAAGACAAATACAAATCCTGTGATTAGTCAGAGGATGTGAAATATAATGAGGTCAGGTAGGATGCAGTCCCCTACAGGGCATAACAAAATTGCTTTATTTCCTGAATTCTTAGGTGGGATTTTTTTTGTAGTAGTAGAAGCCAGCTTGTGGTACATTATCCCCTTAATGGTACACACGTCATTGGACCTCTGGCAAATCTATGTGTTGTAGGATCTGTAGATACTGTAGTGGTGATTAACAGTCATCAGCTACAGTTTAGACATTAACATTAACAATTAACAGCTGTGATGCCCCGTCTTGCCATGCTGGGTGCGCTGCACACACTCTCACATATCATTGTGTATGGTCGCTTGTGCTGTCTGTCTTGGCCTGCAGGTGGAGCTGCTCCAGGTGGGCTGGCCTTGAAATTAGTGCATAATTGGGCAGGAGTTAGAACCATGCCAGCCTGGGGCTCAGCTCTCTCTCGCTCTCTGACGCTTCCAGGCTGGCTGACGTTTCCCCATCTCCCCTTCTCCTCTGCACTACACTCCGTTTTACTCTGCTGACTCAGCACCACATTCTTGCCTTGCTTCACAGATACTGACTGTTGATTTAATTTAATAAATGTCTACCTTTGTCTAAGTAGGCACAACACCGCCTTCCCTGCTTCTCATAGTAGTCATCTTACAGATTTTTTCTCTTTTTCTTCTCTTAGGAGCCGGTCTTGGTTTAGGAATCGTCTTTTCAGTCGTTTTCTTCAAACGTGAGTAAATCCTAAAGTTTTACTTTTAGACAATGTGCTGGCATTTATGGCTTAACGGCAGTAGGCCTATTCTGGAATTCCTCAGATGGGCATGCAAATATCAGATCAAATAGGAAATAACATTATGTAGGCTCAGAAATTGCTTTTAATTGCTGACCATTTAAGATGAAAATTAACTATTGCAGGTCGTACATGGCCAATAGCATTTGGCACAGGGGCGGGACTTGGCATGTCCTATTCAAACTGCCAGAGTGACCTGAGGTCGCACTATCTCCTTTACAATAACATTCCCAAGGTTAGTGGTGTAATTCAAACACTTTGATGATGAGCAAATACCTTTGACATTAAATTACAGTATTGTGATTTTTTCTTTCTTTCGTCTGTCTCTACAGAAGGAATAACTGTGGTATGCGAAGGCCGTCTTCTGTGTGATTTGTGTGTTGATCTCAGAGACTAATAATCATGCTGTTTGCCGACTGCCGGGCATTCAACCCCTCCATGTGCCTAAGCAAGACTCACATTGTTTATTTTAATAAAATATTTACCTGGGAAATGAAAGGATCATGGGGCATATGCAATGTTTTTTTTTTCTTTCTTTTCAGTCAGAAATGTTACCAAAACGATGAATATGATTGTCTGTAAATCAATAGGCAAAGTACTCAAATTTTAAAATTGCCTGGATGTTTAATTTTTTTGCCAGTTATTAGGATTATTGAAGCATAATCATCTTAGTATGCTGTTTTTCTTTTGTTTATTGTACTAGACTGAGTGACATGGCAGTGCCAGCCCTGAGTGAGAAAGACATGTAAAGCTGTGTGTGTGTGTTGTAAGCCATAGTGGCAATTGCAGTCATTCTACGATGTCATCCTGCACTAAATGGGTTGTTGAAGCTTCATACATTCAATTGAATCTGTACTGAAAAGAGGATTCTACAATGCTTTCATGGCCAGAAAATAAAGGCTGTGTTTCTTTAAAAAGACTTGTATCTGTTCAATGTTTGACTACTCAAGGATTTTACTAACAGATGTATTCTGATACCAGGTCTTCATGTAATAGTCTTGAAGCTGTTGTACAACTCGAAAGAGACAATAAATTCCCAGTATTCTGGTCAAGATTTGTGTGGGACAGATTATGTTGAGTGCTGGGCAGTTTTTGATTAAATAAACCTGTAATAGATGACAGTAATCCGGTAGTTTGGGTATTAATAACTGTAGATAAAACATTACACAACATACACTATACATTTATTTTACATAATTTTCAAACATTAGTTTGACAGTATATCCATTTAAAATGCAAGCTTAAATTTAAATAGAGAAATATGAAATTAGTTGACTGCCTATTTTAGACTGGAATGTATGCAGTGGCAATATGCTGAAAACACTTTAATGCAGAATGACTGGAGAGATACATGACATCTTAAATATATGGTGCAAAAGCCTCTATATTATTAAATAACCATAATTGTACATGACTACTGATATGTAAGAATACAATGTCACCCCATAATAAAGCAATCAGTTCTAGTTAGAATCAGCATGAGGAGACATTTTGGCTCATAGATTCTCTATAAAGATAGCCGAGAATTAAATGCCAAAATCCTTACCCATTACAATTTGAATTGAATTCAACTAAAGTTGCATGTTTTACCACCTCCGCCATCTAGGGCAGATTTACTGGTGGCCAACAGAGCATATGCTTCAAGCATGCACTGTCAAAAAGAGGGACAAATTTGCCAACACTTCCTACTGAGGTTTCATTTACTAATGTTCTTTGATGTATAATAGCAATTTAATATAGACTGAGGCACTGTCATTAACTTTCAAGCACTGGAGCGTTGTTTGTGACTGCTATGATCCTGCATAAATGTTCTTCAGTTGATAAATATTTTTATTTTTGCTTTGCAAATAAACATTTTAATATTTTACAAACTATTGTGATGTTTGTGGGTTGTTTATTTATCCTTCTAGGGAAATAGGACCATAGGAAATGCTGCTGTAGAGTAACTACAAATCTTGAATCTCTCTTGATAATTGAGACTGTCTTCCACATTTGCCACAGCTACCTGTATAGCAAAGCCTTTCATCTATGTGCTTTACTAACATATGCTGTACATGTATTACAAACATACATTTCAGAAATAAAACTATTATACTATTACATAATTTATATTTCTTGCTACTGATGGAGGGTTACAAAATCTTCCAGTGGGATAAAATGTTAACAGAATCTCCCAGTATAATATTTTACTATAATCTCTTCATATTTATTTTTTCATAGTACAGTATGAAGCTATGGCATTTTCTGTGACTGAAATTTAAAGTTTATATCTAAGGATTATCTAGAAATCCAATTAAAATGTGGATTCGTGAAATTAATTATGTGATTATGTGATGTGTACAGGAATTAAATAAGCACTTAGATTTCCCAAATTAACAAAATATTTGTGTCTATTATTATGATGGTGTTATATCATTATTCCAAACATCACTTGAATGCAATCTCACCCAAGTGACACACACTACTGACATTTAAGTAAACACACTACATTAGGAATGAGGATACAAGCACAGCCACAGCTGGGGTGGTTTAATCTAGAATGACAAACTGGTTTTTTTTTTTTCTAGAATGAATCACTAATATTATTGTAAAAATGAACAACACCAGAAACAAAATCTGCTCTCGTTCTGAAACAAAAGCATTTGCATTGTTAGTGAATCTGCATATTAGTATGCATTAAATGCTGGATGCTCAGACACGCTCCCAGCCCAAAAAGCAGCGAGCTGATCTTCCAGGCACCCTGAAGTGGCAGATACAGGGATTAGGGGGCCAGAGCAGCTCGCAGGAAAGACACGCAGGCCTGCGTACCTGTAGAGCACTTGTAGGAGCAGGCATGGCTCACGATTAAGGAGGACACACAATGGCATTCTCTCTCTCTCTCTCTCTCTCTCTCTCTCTCTCTCTCTCTCTCCACCTCTCTCTCCACCTCTCTCTCCACCTCTCTCTCTCTCTCTTTCTCTCTCTTTCTCTCTCTCTTTCTCTCTCTCTCTCTCTCCCTCTCTCTCTCCCTCTCTCTCTCCCTCTCTCTCTCTCTCTCTCTCTCTCTCTCTCTCTCTCTCTTTCGGCCCAGCAGAACATCTCGGCTTCGCACATTTGCGTACACATTTGAAGTGATGGAAAACGGGGAGGAAAAATGCAAATGCTCACCACAAACAGCCACCCACAGGATCACACTGCTTAAATTACCCCGACAGGGTTGCACAATTAAAATAACTTGATTTTTCTTCTTCCCCCTTACTTGTTTCCTTTCAGCCTACATCTCCCTCCCTCTCTCTCTCTCTCCTGCCCTCCCTCCTTCCCTCCCTCCCTCCCTCCCTCTCTGTCTGTCCTTGTTTTTCCTCCCCCTTTTTTCCCTTTTGCCCTCCCTCTCTCATTCATTCTTCCTCTCTCGCTCTCACTAACTGTAGCCCACCTCTCTCGGCTGCCCTCCCTCAGTGAGTGTCATCGTGACACGTTGCTTTGAAACACACTGACAGACACTGAAATTGCTCACACTGGTGTTGAGCTACGGTGAAGCCAGGCTACTAACAGGGAATCCTGCTGCCGCTCAGCTCGTTCTTTTACGGCCGGGAGTGGGGAAGCACTCGGGAGAGAGACAGAGAGTGATGCAAAACACTCACACGGCTCCAGCCTCGCACAGGGGGGAAAGAGACAGGATTACCACAGACGTGCCTCTCTTACCCAGCTTTTCTCCCCTGGCCCTTTTTTTTTTTTCCAGGAACATATATTTGGACCTAAGATGACTCATTTTCTGTCAACTCCTTGAAGAAAAGCTCGCCAGGTGTGTGGAGAAACACAAAAAAAGGACACAATTTATCCACCGTTTTTTGTTTTTGTTTTTGTTTTGTTTTTTCAGCAGTGTTCCTGGACAGAAGGGATGCAATAAAGCTTCGCAAAAAAGAGGACACAGGAGACATTGGCAGACTGTGGCGTCTGCTGAGCTGAGATGAGTGCCTCCACACTACCTCAAGCCGAGGCAGCCTCAGGGGCAGACGGTGGTGGTAACCCCTACACCCACTTGGACGGCGATGCGGTGGCAGGGGTCGGCGCTGGAGTCTGGAGCGTCAGTGGCAGTGGCTACTGGCTGCTGGCCGTCATGCTGTCACTCATCATCCTGATGACGGCGTGCGGCAACATCCTGCTCATCGTGCTGGTCTTCGCACACCGATCGCTGCGCTGCACCTCCAACTGCTTCCTGGTGTCCCTGTTCCTGTCCGACCTGATGGTGGCGCTGGTGGTCATGCCGCCGGCCATGCTGAACGTGCTGTGCGGGGCCTGGGTGCTGTGGGTGGACTTCTGCCCCGTGTGGCTCTGCTTCGACGTCATGTGCTGCAGCGCCTCCATCCTCAACCTTTGCGTCATCAGCCTGGACCGCTACCTGCTCATCATCTCGCCGCTGCGCTACAAGCAGCGCATGACGCCGCCCCGCGCACTCCTGCTGGTGGGAGGGGCCTGGGGGCTGGCCGCCCTCACCTCCTTCCTGCCCATCCGGATGGACTGGCACAGCCTGGGCCGCGGGGAGGGCGACCCCGGAGCGGAGCTGGGAGCCGGGGTCGGGGTCGGGGTCGGGGTCGGAGTCGGGAACAGCACCTTCTCGGATCCACATTACTACCCTCCGTCGTACTT
This sequence comes from Setipinna tenuifilis, assembly GCA_030347295.1. Taxonomy (NCBI): domain Eukaryota; kingdom Metazoa; phylum Chordata; class Actinopteri; order Clupeiformes; family Engraulidae; genus Setipinna; species Setipinna tenuifilis. Next base: position 10,376,607 of record CM059270.1, on the reverse strand, counting down.
CCAGCACGTCCCCGCGTCTGGGGGGGTGACGGTGCAGTGCCGGCTGCGGGTGACGCTGCCGTTCGCCCTGGTGGCCACGTGCCTCACCTTCTTCCTGCCCTCCACCGCCATCTGCTTCACCTACTGCCGCATCCTGCTGGCAGCGCGGAGGCAGGCCCGCCGCGTGGCTGCATTGGCTCACCCGCCGTACCCCCAGCACTCCCCAGGGGAGCCGTCGCGCCCGCCCACCCCAGGACACGCAGCCCCAGATGGGGACGACTTCAGCCAGCCAGACCCCCCAGCCTCACGCCACGCACCGGTGAGAACTGAGAACAAGGGAGGTGGGAAATGGAGAGGGGGGGCGCAAGGGTAGAGGCACGGGTGGTTCTATGCCTGTTCAACCGTTCTGTTAAATTCAATATTATGTAGCAAATTAGAAAATTAGATATAGCCAGACAAAGAAATACAACATGAAAGAAATCGTGCATCTGCTTCATTGCTATGTACTCTGGCCTTGTTACTACGGCTTTCAACCAGACCCACGGAAGTGTCACAGGGATCAACTAATGAAGAATACGCTCGTCCTTCAATTGGTGAATAGGCAGAAGTGAAAGGGCTTTTAAAATGGAGCTGTTCTGAATGAAAACCCTATTTGGGGTGATGCACTAATAAGAGCTTGCAGACAGCCCGGTCCTATTAACCGAAGGAGGAAAAAAAAAAAAAAACTAAAAATGTTTCTCCGCAGTGGAATAAAAATAATAGGTTTATTTTCTGCACAGGAGAGGGGTGCGTGTGTTGGGGAGGGCAGGGGGGGGTGAGCGATGAGAAAGATTAAGATCTTTTTGGCCGGGCTGGGGGGGGGGGGCCTTGTAATGTATTACTCCCTTCCAGGGCCGGCGTCTGAACGCGGGACCAATAAATAATCAGGCTCAGCTGTTCTGGGGGTAGGGGGATGCCTCAATATGAGGCTCTGGGATGAATACAGCTCTACAAATGATACTGAAAATCTCGCATTCCACTTCTTCTCTGTCGCTCTGTCTCTCTGTCTGTCTCTCTGACTCTCTGTCTGTCACTCTGACTCTCTGTCTGTCTCTCCCTGTCTCCCTCTCCCTCTCTCTGTCTCCCTCTCTCTGTCTCTCTCTCTCTCCTTTTCCGTGCACCAGCTCTCGGTGAACAGCGAGCGGAGGCTGGCACACAGGCAGGGCAGGCGGGCGCTGAAAGCCAGTCTGACTCTGGGCGTCCTGCTGGGGCTGTTCTTTAGCACCTGGCTGCCTTTCTTCATCACCAACATGGTCCAGGTGAGTGGCTCGCTTTTATGTGTCAAAACACAGACAGACGCACACACACACACACACAAACACAAAAGCTGGGGGCAAATGTGTGGTGCCCACTCAAAGGTTGGTTCTGCCATTCGAGAAAATATTATTTGGTGTCTCAAACTGCTTGGTTGTCACCATTTCTATGGTTGTGTGTGTGTGTGGGTGTCATTTTATTAATTGTAACAAGCCTGTTTTAACATACTGTTGCATGAGGGGGCTTTGTGAGTAACACTATTTTTAGTTATGTGAAGATTTCCTTCATTGCGCCTTCCTCGCCTCTGTTTCTTTCTTCATTTCTTACTTTCTTACTACATGTGAAGCGATTCAGGCGGGTTGGAATTAACATAAGGATGAATAGGGAGCTATTTAATTCTATAATTACAGCCTCCCCCTCATCCCACTTTTCAATGATCCAGTCATATCAGCTTCCATCTGCGGCCTTCTCTCTCTCTCTATCTATCTATCTCTCTATCTATCTCCATCTCCATCTCTCTCTCTCTCTCCCATTGCTCTCCCATGAACCACTCATCCCCTACTTCACAGCTAGTGTGCTATGTGAATGACACACTGCCCCCCCCCCCCACCCAACATACACACTTCTTGTTTTCTTTGCAGTCTCTTCCCTCATCCCTTTTTCTTACCCCTCCCATCCTTCATGTGAAAATGTTAAATTTATAATCTTATTTTGCTACAACAATTTAAAATTCAAACTTTAGTTCGGTATTCCTACTTCTGATTTAAATTTGGACAATTCTGATTGGGTAAGGAATATGACACAAATGTAAAAATCATAGACATGACAAAGATTGTTGATTTTTAAACACTCAATTAACTAAAGCCTTTGAAACCAAATAATGTCATTATTTTAGATTACAATTTTAATTTAAAAAAAAAAAATTAAGAATGCAACCTTATGTGCATGTGTGAATGTGTGTTTGTGTGCGCTACAATAAATAACAAAGCCACATACATATGACATATACCCCACCCCTTCCTCTCCACCCATCACTTACCTGTTCCTCTCACTCTCACTCTCCATCTTCCTCCTCCTCCCTCAGGCTGTGTGTGAGTGTGTCCCGGCCACCTTCTTCGACGCCATCACCTGGCTGGGCTACTGCAACAGCACCATGAACCCCATCATCTACCCGCTCTTCATGCGCGACTTCAAGAGGGCCCTGGGCCGCCTGCTGCCCTGCTGTTCGTCCTCGGCCGGCCGCTCCCCCCGCCGGCCCTCGCCGGCCCTCTCGCTCTCGCTGCGCAACTCGGGCGAGCCGCAGCTGCCCTCCGACGACCCGGCCTCGCTCAGCTCCGAGCCCCCGCAGCCCGAGCCCCCGGCCACCGCCACCGACGCCGTCAACCTGCTGGACGCCGAGCAGGCACGCATAGAGCTGCCCCTGCTGCTGCCCAACCAGGTGGACACGCTGGACTAGGAGGGGGGGTTAGGAGTGCGTGACTGTGTGTGTGTGTGTGTGTGTGTGTGTGTGTGTGTGTGTGTGTGTGTGTGTGTGTGTATGGGTGGGTCGAGGGGTATACATAGAGAACGTCAATGATGGAATGGTTGAAGCATGGAAAGGTAAAAGGAGGTAGTGAAAGAGAAGAGGGACAAAGGCCCAATCAAGTGCACACACTGGTGTTAGGGGGGGGTTAGGGCTGGGGGGAAGTGTATTGTTTTGGGGGGTTGTTCTGCATAGAGAGCTACAGTGGAGGTGTACAGACGGCTAAAAGGACATGGAGGGAGGTAGAAGAGGCGGGGGGGGGGGTTGACTGAAGGGAGCAGTTGGGGTGATGTGGTAGAGAAGAGAAATTGGGATGGACAGGCAGGCGGATGGTTGTCTGGGGGGTGGGGGTGGGATAGGTGTGTGTGTTTGTGTGCGCAGGGGGGTATGCATAGACAGCGACAGAGGTGATTGTAAACAGAGTGGAGGGAGAGAGGAGGAACAGAGGAGGAACTGGGCAGAGCCTTACCACTTCCCTTGACTGAGGCTATGTCCACATCAGTCCGTCTCTAGTTGTCAGCTTTCAGCCTGTTGTCCACATTAGTCTGTGATTTTCAGAAATTTCAAAATGGCAGCTAACAGAATTAAAAACGATGGAAACGACAGAAATAATTTTGGTTCTGAAACTGTAAAAATGGACTAATGTGGACATAGCCTGAGTATTGCTGAACTGACACATGGAAGGGCGCTGAGGAGGGGGTGGGGTGGTGGAGGAGAGAAATTGAGATGGACAGGCAGGCGGGTGACTGAGGACACACAGACATGGGGGGGAGGCGGCTTTGTGTTGTTTGCGGGGGTGGTGTGATGAGGCACACGGTTGGCGTGGCATTACCACGGCAAGAAGACACAGTAGGAGGGCGCAGAGTGAGTTGGGGGGCTAATATTGGTTGCTTTTAATACATCGGCTGCCTTACTGTCATTACCATAACAACTGTTACAAACACATACACAATCTCATACGCACACACACACACACACACACACACACACACACACACACACACACAGTACCTGTGTGCACACAGAAAAAAGCACGTACTTGTAAACATACCACACATACAAACACATGCGCATACAAACACACACACCCACACACACACACACACACACACACACACACACACACACACACACACACACACACAAGTCAGAGCAGGGGAAAAATCAACAGGCTGAGCCCAGGGAGACAGCACTCTCCAGGAACACAGCACTCAGTACTCACCAGGCAAGACAGCACTGTGTTCACAAAAGGGCAGCTCAGCTGTGGTTTGACAATCTGTAATTACCACTGGCAACGTGATCTTTTATGGCTGGTCTTCTATGGTTCATCCTATGGCACAGGCTACAGCATAACACTGACTGTTCTCAATACTGATTGCCCTCAATACCACTTTTCACATTACATGGTGAGGACTTTTTAAATTAAATCATTAGCTATACATATTGTTACAGTACAGACAACAATGATTTTCTTTTCTTCTCTTTTTTTTACACAGAAATAAATTAAATTATTACAAAACACATACATGGATGTTTCCCTGAATTACTCGATATTGGAGTTTGAATCTCGAGATGTCTTCACTGTGTGATCTGTGACTGGGTGATGATGAGAGTGACTGGGTCCATGCCCAGCCAGTGTGTGTGGGGTAACACAGCTGGCAGATATGCCATTACACATCTGGTCACGTGATTTTTTGTACTGAGTTTGTGTTCGACCTCCCTCACTGGTGCACATGTGCTCGGAGGTCCAGTTAGTGGTGTCCCAGTCCCAGGAGTTCTGTTCACAGTCTTCCGCAGTGTCCTCATCACTGTGCGAGCTTTCACCTTCACACAGGCTGTCCTTGCGAACCTCACCATCCTCTGTTGGACAACAGAAAGGGTTGTGATCATCGTCGTCGCCCCCTTCTGGACAAGGTAAGGTCTCGCCATCCTGATCGCCCAGGGAGTCCAGCAGGTCCGAGATGTCCGGTATGTCCCAGCCGTCCTCGGTCACCTCTGTGGTGTCCCCCTGCTCCTCGGACGCTGGCGTAGCCTCTGCCGCCATCATCTTCTTCCTCTCCTCCTCATGCTGGTTGGTAGCCTCAGTGCTGTTCAAGCCTTCAGAAGGCTCCTCTGAGCCTTCTCCGTTGGCATCAGCGTCAGGATGGGCCTCGCTGGCACAACCGTCCTCGGGGCTGATGCCCAGGATAAGAGGCTGCCCGCTACCAGTTATCCTGCCCGCCCCCTCCCGTGTGGGCACCCCCACCGCCACCAGTATGGTCTCCATTTGCTGCATGTAGTCCAGATGACCTTTGACCTGGAAAATAGCAGACAGGACAGATAGCTTCAGAGAGAGACAGAGAAAGAGGCAGAAATGCCAATTTCCACTCAGCCCAATTTTCACTTCCATTTAGTCCCTTTGTCCTCTAGTGTTCTGTGTGTGCCACACACACTCCTTTGCAGTGGTGCAATTTTAAGCCGCCTGCCTGCACTAAATTGGGCCAAAATTACCCCTTACTTAGCCACAGTCTCAGTCCCACACAGAATTGCCGATGCTTCATAATGGAGGGGCACTTTCGCTATGTGAAATTTCTCATCTGGTTGCAGATCAAGGGCCCGGTTTTTTTTTTTGCGAGCAAACGTTTCTTGCCAATGAAGCTTAATGGAGTCTATTGTTTGGGCTGGGAGGGAGTCACATGACCCGTCTGTCCGCGTGCCACCCAATGAGCAGGGTGGAGCGGCCAAGCGGAGGCGTGTGAAACGTGGCTGAGAACAGCAGTGCTGTCAACGGCGGCTCTGTCAGTCTGGACTCGCTCTTTACTCCCTTTGGAATTCAGAATAAATTACATTCCCCAAGTTAAAGTGTAGGTTCACTTATTGGTAAGTAATTAAGTGTCAGATTTTGAATTACATATGAATTACATGTGAATAACATTACGCTCACATGCGTGCGTGCGCATGCGTGTAGATAAGAAGCATTACAAACTGTGAAAAAATCATACATGTGGCTACAAGGCTACAAGGTTAAATCAGAAACACCTGAAATAATATTAGTATTCAGAGCATGTATGCAGTTTCTAGTGCAGATGCTCTTCACTTTGTCAAGCCAATCACAATATGACCGTGCCACTTGACCTGGCACTCGCACAGAAGCCACACAATATAAATATGTTCACCTCCTTGAGTATAAGGAGCAAGGTCACAAAACATGGCTACTGAAGTGTGTATTGTACTGCTGTTTGCATTTGTATTACCGGCACTGAAAGCCTGTACATATGGCATGATAAATAAAGAACACACAAACCTACAAAACAGTCACATACAAAAAATGTCTGCCTCCTGCAATCAGCTCTTAACAAGTAATTTCTGTAGTTTGAGTTCATACGAATCATATTACACAAAACACAGCCCCTTCAACTTATTTAGGTCCAGAGGCTGATGTGAAGGTGTATCAGTTTAAAAAAAAAATCTAATTCTGTTCAAAGAAGAAAAATGATAGGAATGGCATTAACAATAAAAAGTGTTAGGTTTAGGTTATAATTGTTCTACAAACAAAATCGTTCACCAAAACTAATTATCACATCAGTGCACTGCTACATTAGAGGGAGAGACCATTTTGATCACATGAATGACATGCCTATACTTGGCTCATATATATTGTGTATGTTTAAACTGGTCCATATTGTTCAAAAAACAGAAAATCTAACCGTGCAGGACAACACATAAAACACGAGGCACAATATGGGCCTTCATCTTTACTCCATCAGGCAGCATCCCCACTCTGATGAGAAAGCTGTCTGCCAGAGACTGATCCATTACCGGCGGGCCCGGAGGCGTTTGCTGAAGCCATCATTCTCACACGGCTGAGGTTTCAGAGCAGCCGCCATCCGCTCCAAAAATGATACAATCAAGAGCGGCACAAACCGCTGGCACGACTATTAATTTCACGTCTGGGGGGGGGGGGGGGGCGTTCACCCTGCGCCTCACAGTACAAGTAGCGGCAGTGTTGGTGTGTTCGCTCATTCGCTCGCTCACTCACCACAGATGACAGGTCCACATTGATGATGCGCGGATCGTTCAGGTTGATGGGCTGCAGACCAGCCACAGACATCTGGACCGAGGAGCTCCGGTACAGGAATCCGAGGAGCCAGTCCCCCCTGCCGGGAAAGCAATCACATGGCAGAAATGGGTCTCTGCCTGGGCATCCCGAGTGGCACAAAACACTCAGCACAAGACAGCAGGAGTCACACCACCATTCCCCCATTTTTCTCACTCTCACCCTTACTCACTCACACACCCACGCACCCACTCACCCATGCACTCACACACTAAGCTACAAGTACACAGAGCCACACCACTATACACAGAGTAACCCATGTCGACCCCACATCTAGGACATGGCAACAGAGAACATGCTTACACGCTTACTCACTGAGAAATAATTTCCCTTATGAAAAGAGTAAAGTATTTGTCTCCTGTCTGTCTCCCCTCCCCTCACCTGCAGTATCCGTTCACAATCTTCCCGGCCACAACCCTGGAGAGTTGCTCCCATGCCTTGTCTGACCCATCCACCGGAGCCCCCAGCAGCACCACATCCTCCACGACACCTTCGCTGCCTGTGACATTAATCAGAGCTTTTTATTCCCACTCTACTCGCCCCTCACACAAAGGTCAGAGCCTCATTTGCAGACCACAGAGTTCTCGTGTGAAGAGAGAGAGACTGACAGGCAGTCAATAAGGAGGAAGGAAGGGAGGGATGGAGAGGTCTTGACATGTGAAAATGCACTAATTTGTATACCTTTCGCGCTAATTAGTCTTCCGTTCTTTAAACTTGACATACCTTGGTCGTTGGCCAGCTCCTGTAAGCAGAAGTAGATGACTCTGGCACCGAGGCTGAATCCAATCAGGCTCACTGGACGCTTCCCCTTGATAGAGATCAAGACAAAAGAATTAACTACAATCCAAAAAATCATTTTCTTTTTAATGTTATCATAACTTTCTAAAGTTATTTTTTTTAGCTTTTAAACTTTTATTTTGACAGCAGAGTTGAGAGAGACAGGAAGTGAGTGGAATCAGAAAATGACTTCAGACCACACTCAAACCCAGATCCCAATATATATATACTAGTGCAGATCCCGTTGATGCAGCTGTGTTGTGTGAGAGGGGAAGTGACTACGTTGCCCAGTGTGACACACAGACAAAAGTCAACTGAAGCCAGTTTTACCGGTATATTTGGCATTTTTTGTCCTAACAAGGACAACTGGACTTACTCATACCATTAGCAAGACACCTACCAAATTTGAGCTTAGTGGAACGAATGGTTTGAGAGTTGTGCGTGGAACAGTGTGACACACACACACGGACAAACAGTCAGACGTTCCTTGCATTTATAGACAGATATAGTATGAGCACCTTGGGCCAACTGCACCACGGCAGACCCCAGATAAATCACTTTTTAATATTTTCAACTACCCCGACACACATGTTCTTTGCAAGCAATTGGAATCAATCTTCACCACTATTATTACGAGCACTGGGGGAAAAAACACATGAAGCTCAAACAACTGAACCTTTGAGTACACAAAAGAAAGAACAACACAGCTTGAATGATTGAAGGTCAGCATTCAGCTGGTGACACATTTTTTTCCCTCCATGCCACTTCAGCTGAGTGGTAAAACAGTTGTCACTTCATGCAGATCATGCTGACAAGGCTTCCATTAGCCCTGGCTGCATTCAGCAGGGAGGGTGAGACTGACTGGGGGAAGAATGAATTTAAACCAGTGATCAGAAAAGCCAAACACCCTTGTATGTTTTATCGGAGGCTTTTGGCTAACTGTGTGCCATACTGCCCCGTGAACTTCGGAGAGGTTTGCCAGCCCAGCAGCATCAGCTGAGCCTGTGGGCGGTGGGTTCGGTGACGTGCTGTGAATGTGCGAAGTTACGAAGTTAAATTTGTGCTGCACAGCAGGGACAGAGGGAAGGCTGGCATTGGGACTGTGCCTGTGCAAATACTAGACTTTTGTGTGTGTGTGTGTGTGTGTGTGTGTGTGTGTGTGTGTGTGTGTGTGTGTGTGTGTGTGGGCGCGGGGGAGTTTGTCAGGTACCAAATTAAGTGAGATAGTCTGGGCCACCTGACTGTTGGCCCTGCCGCCACCCACCACCACCCAACTGAGTGTTTGGGGGGGGGGGGGGTGAGTCTGTGTCCTTGTGGGCTGCTCTGTAAAATGCTGAGAGGAACCAGATTAGACTGTGACCTCCCACATCCTCTGCTTCCATGACAACCATCATAACTTACAGCTGAAAGGGAAAAAAAAAGGAGTGGAAGGCCATCTACTGAGAAGATGGATGAGACGTCAGTTTGTTCACACCAGTCTCGTTTGGCTCAGCAGAACAAGGTGTGAAGACGTAACGTTAAAGAAGGAAAAAAACAGACAGCAGTAGCTGTCAGGACAGGAATTCTATTACCTATACATTGAGGCTCATAGTATAGATGTGGCCATAATTTGGCAGATCCTGGACAAGTTTTGAAGCAAAATCTGTTTATAGAAACATATTACAAAAACATATTACAAAATATACAGGAGTGGAGTTTGTCGATTTCTACTGGGATAACATCTTTTTTACAAGGTGAAGCCTGAGATCTAAGCCTTCAAGTAGAGCAGCAGGTAAAAAGGGCTGGGAAGAGGATGTCTTTTTCTACTTGTGTGTGAGCTGCTGAAGCCGTTGGCTTACCTGCTGCCTGCTCCGCAGCACCTGGGCCAGGTGTTTGCCCACTTCGGCCGAGCGGCTGAGGCACACACTCCACGGGTTGTCGATCACACTGGCCACAGCCAGCAACGATGCTGGCCAGGTTAGTGCAGTCACGATTCCTGATGCCAACCAACACACACACACACACCCACCAACACACACACACCAACACACACACAAACATACACACATACATACACACATACATACACACATACATACACACACACACACACACACACACACACACCAACACACACACACCAACACACACACACCAACACACATACACACACATAATGCAGGCAACACTTGTATCCAAAAGGCCTTGCAAGTGAAGAGTTACTACAAGCTACAGCACAATAGCAGACACCAAAGCAGCACAAGACACCAGAATGAAATGTTGCACTGTATTATGAAACCGGCAAAAATCAAGGTGACACCTCAAGTGGCAGCCAACAGAGAGCCTTGGTGCCGGTGCGACATAATTGTCATTCCTTAACCACACTTCCTTTTGCCTTGCTTCCATGACAACCTCCAACACCGTGCATGTCCTAATTGCAGGCGATGCGAGCGAGTGTTAGCGACAAAATCACTTCGATCGCTTTATTTTCAATTGGAGTGTCCTAACTGATCTCCACGGGAAGTGCATTTCTATTTTATTCACATCAGTCACACTGAAAAGATTCTATGGAGAGCCCACTAGTTGAAATAATAAGGAGGTTGAGTGTTTGTGACGCAATAACAAGGTGAATTTAGCAACTTCAGTGAGGACAGAAAGGGCCAGATTGCTGTTAGTCGGTTACGTCGCATGCGGTTAAGATGCGCTGTAAGCCTACCTGACAGCACGGTGTACTTGAGAGCCTCCTGAGCCACGATGCTGACCAGGCCGTCCACGATGGTGGCCATTGCCGAGCCCAGGTCACGCAGGAAGCGGGACTCCCACACCAGGCAGTACTGCTCGCCACACGAGCCCAGACTGGACCAGGGCGCCTGGAATGAGCCTGGAAGGAACACACACACGAGGCCAAAGGCTGGATTTAAATGTATCGGTCATTGTTACAAACAAAACACTTGCACATACATTGAGTTGTATTTCAAAACCCATCTCTATTGCATTTCACAATACTATAGTTATAGTTATGGTATGAGGCATGTTTTTTGTGAGCATCCTCTTTGTTTTGGCTCTTTTTATGTAAACTACAGCAATACAAGTCCAAACAAACCAGTTTACATTCAGTCTATCTATAAGCTGTCAAGACTGTAGACCACTACTACACTACATCACATTACTAATAATGGTCTTGTTATGTGTATGACTAACATAGTTATTGTATTTCATTTACCCCTTGCATTCCATGCAATACTATATTTTGCCATGTTAATATTCATAGTGTATTGTTTAGACTTGTATCAGTACTTTATTCTTTCAATTTCATTCTTTATTATTCATTTAATTCTCATTCTTCAACATCTGTGCTTTACTCTTGTTGACATGAACAGCCAACCCCAAAAAATGATGCCTCCTGTAGCAGCTGGCACCATTGCAGAGGCATACAAATCTCCCTTCCCAGTAGTGGGAATATAAAACATCTACATATCTACAAGCAATGCTAGCAAGGCAGCGAGTTCAAAAGGTGGCCATGAAATTTAAGTACTACTGAGCGCAGAGACTCAAAGAGAGCGTATGTGTACCGAGCCAAGAGCCTCTGCGTAAATGGGGTGGGAATATTTGTAATGCATCCTGCACAACTGTTTTCTTCCCACCTAGCAGGGGTAACCTTCAAAAATGAGCCTTTCCACACTTGAAGCAATTTATGCCCCTGGGTGTGCTTGGCCAGATGGGAATGTGCAGTCCCTCAGCCTCTCACCAATACTCTATGGTAATTAGCTGCCAGGTTAACATCTGCCTATCCTGCCTCTCTGCCTGTTGGGCTTTCGGGGTCGGACACTGACTGTATTTGCCGCTGCACAGCCAGCCGGTCACAGCCACGGTTACATGGAGGTGCTTCCCATGGCTCAGAGGCAGGAACTCAAACTCCTCGATGGCACCCACACGCTTGTTCATTTTGTAGCCTAAAAACAACAAGAGACAACAACATTGTGGTTACCAGTGGCAACTACAATATTTATAACAACAACAACAACAACAAAAACAACCACAAGCAAAACTAGTGATGGAAATACACAAGACAGATAGTGGTAGATGGGCTGCACAATATATTAAAAATATCACAATATCCAGAAGAGTAATATACATATCACAAAACATGGCTGAACTGGTATGTTTACATAATATTTCGACCAATCAGTTAGACCCCTGCTGCAGTAGATATTAACATTAAGACTGAATAATATTTCAAATAAATATTTCTAAATGTCTATTTTTGTTTTGCAAAGCATGTAGTCATTGCAACATCCAGCAATGTTATTGAATATTGCACATTATCCAAATACTGCACAGCCTTCATAGACAGAAAGAAGCTAAGAGTGAAAGGGGTTCCATAAGAGGTTTTTTTAGTCTGGGGTAGAAAAAAAAGCCACAGTCCAGTTGCTGCTGAGCTCACCAGTTAGTCCAGCACCAGCAGCACCAAACAGGGAGGCCATGATGGCGATGCCCGTGGCTGAGCCCAGCGCGGCCGCCCCACCCGCCCCCAGCACAGCCCCCGCACCCGCTGCCACCAGGGGCGCTGCAAGGCCACCCGTCACACCTCAGGGACGTAAACACACACACACACACACACACACACACACACACACACACACACACACACACACACACACACACACACACACACACACACACACACACACACACACACACACACACACAGGACTCAGATCCCTTTATCCAGCCAAGCTTTATATGTGGATACAGACATTATACTGTTGGGTAAGCACACAATCACTTCAACTACACACTCCCTTAAAGGTTTAAACGTAAATGTAACAATGGAACATTCACACGCGAATGTGTCTAGGTAATAAGGAGGAGAAAAAACAACTATACAAAGTATGTGGTTTAAGTTGAGGTATTTTAACAGCATGTCATGAACATGAATAAGCCTGCGTAGGACTGATAAGAATCTTTTCATCTTAGGTTTGCATTGCCAACAGTCACGATTAAGTATAGAAGTGTAGAAGTGTATTATTCTAAGGGCTCACCAATCACAGTGCCTCCTCCGACAGTAGCTAAACCAATCAGCAAGTACCGCCGCAGTTTACGCCCTCTCTCTTTCCTCTGTCGCCTTGACGATTCCTCCCTATCAAAAAAAGAAATGGGTGGAGGGGGTGGGCATTGGGTTGAAAAGGAGCTGATGTAATGATTGAACATGCACTACATGAAGGTTGTTTTAAAAAAGAGATTGCTTAATTAGGTTTCATGGAACATGCAAGGAGGGACATAACAACCCTCTAACACTGATACTTACAGCTGTGGCAAATCCTCACGGAAAGCAACAAAATCACAAACAACCAGAATTTAAAACTGTAATACCCAAAACTGATACTCTGCTACAATCAATCACAGAGATCACCACCTAGTGTGAGAATGAAGCTAAACTTAACAGCTGTCACAACAACTGTTCTCTATGGACATACTAATGAACCAGCCCCATTCAAGATAGCACTCTGAAAATAGACATACTTTCATGTGGTTAGACGTTTGAAAAGTAACTGGCACCATGCTGCTTTAGCTCAGAGCGACAGTAGCAAGCGCACATGAAAAGAACACAAGGGCTGATTGAGGAGACTACATGTGCCATCTGAGGATTTCACAATGCCTGAAAACAACAAACAACATTAAAAAAAAAGACAAAAAAACACAACGAGTTGAATCTGAATCCCATTTCCTTGCCCCTCTGGAGATGTCTCTCCTCATCATCACTCACTCGCTTTCTTCTCCACTCTCCCTCAGACGTTCCCCTAAGGTCTCCTCAAAGTCCTCCAGCTGCTGTGTGGAGACGCGGAGCAGACAGCACACGTGGCGGATCAGCACTCGGGCCCTGGCATCATATTGGCCTACAAAGACAGACACAGACACAGACACAGACACAGACACACGGAGAAAACATTCCTCATTGCTCACCGTAGTAAAGCTTCACAAATTAGTAAAAGTTTTACGAAGATAATTAACGATGGCAAACAGCTTTGACCCTGACAAATCACCTACCGTCTTTCACAGAAAATGACACCAGGTCCTGTGGAAGATTGAATATTGAATAAATTATTAATATGTAGTTGATAAAAAATACATTATCTTTTAATTCTCCTAACTGGATGATGATCTGTCTTTTATTCACATACACCTATTCAGCATACACCTTTATTTATATCGGGATGGGGGATGGTGTGAGCAAAACACGACAGAGAGAAAGTCCTCTGAGATAAGTCTGTTTTGGTAGCTGCATTACCTGAATGATGGGAGCAGCTCCAGCGCTCAGCAGTGGCTCTTCCTGCAGAATGGAGAGGAAGGTATCACTCCCCTCAAAGCCCAGGCCAGACAGAAAGGCCCCCATGACCGGCATGACAGACTCGTCCAGGTCCAGCCATCGAACAAGGCCTTCCAGAAACTGTTCCCGAAAGTCCCTGGAGACACATACACCAAGTGCTATAACCTCACTAAACCATCCATCACAGACCTGACACCATGAAGCCAGTGTAAAAAAAAAAAGAAAATGTGGAAGCCAGTAAAAATATTCTACCTCTGATGTGGTCCTGGGAACAATTGGCCCAGGGACACTCCGCACAGGCCAGCATATGCAAAGCGCCCTGGTTCACTAAGCTGCCTGCCAACCAGCCCATCTGATCCAGTGACAGACTGGCTGTCAGGATTGCGCTCTGCTTCCCCGGGATCTGTCAGGAGCGTATGACAGCAGGTTGTGAGATATTGATGTACTGCTGCTGTAGTTGTAGGAGCTGAAAATGTTAGGCAATACCTTGTGAAATGTCAGCTGCTGAAAGTACTGTTTAATTAACGTCGGGCAATGCGTGGATGTGTGAATTAACAGGTAAGCAAGAAAGGAGACAGTAGGGGCAGCATACTTCACGTACAAGCATTTAAAACCTAGATGAGGGCCAGTGTTTTGACAAGAGCCCATGTTCACCTGGTGTGGTAGTTTATCGCTGCAAGGTGGTTACACATTAGCTCACTCGGCAGTTACATAAACGCATAGGCTACGCTCCCTGTCAGGAGGCTGGTAACCCAATCAACTCTAGTCAAATAATCACTGCTTCACAGTGCAGAAATGACAGCTGGGTGAATCTGCAGGTTTAAGACAAAAACAAGTCACTAGTTTAACACGAGACTGGCCCTCCAATTTTTATAGTTTTTACAGACCATCCGGCGTGAAGATGTTAATGATGACGCCGTAGTCAAAGCACCAAGGCTGTGAACTTGCAAGTCGCTGTATTGAAAACATTCGCAACTATTCTAGCCAGTAAATTCGTTACATAACTGTACCTGGTGTTAATTCTTGACCAGTATCTGTCCTCTTGAGGGGATTCATTTTAAATGAGATAGGCCCGTTGGATACATTCACAAATGTTGATGAGTTGCAACATCGCAATAACATTAGCCCCTTAGCTAACGGAACTGAAGCGTCAGCGTCAGCGGGGGAAGTTCATCAAAACTTCGGCACACAGCTTCCTCCCCACAAACTTCAAGTCCCACCCCTTCGCTGTTAGATGTAGGCATACTTGGCAGTAGGCAGGCAACGTAGCGTAGAAATTAATGATAAAATTAAAAACCTAAATATTTCGTCAGTTAAGAAAGGTTCTATGATTTGTTTCTTCGTGGTCTCTTGGGGCATTTTTCTGTAGTAGGAAAACTTATTTAATATAGGCTAGCATGTACCAATAACGGCCACCAGGTGTTACTAAAATTCTTTCTGTGAAGAAGCTATGTTCGCGACTGTAGCTCGTGTCATCTTATCATGCTTAGGAAGGGACTCCAGAAGCCCAAGGACATCGAGCCTGGGGGGCTGTCGTGCAGCCTACATTTTCTGCTAGGAGCAAATCGTACTGTAACTAGGCTATTTAAAGTAATGTCCAATTTACTAAATAAAATAACAACAACATCTAAATTATTAACGTGGTGTTTAGAATCTTGACGAATAACTAATAGCTCCAACTAATCTCAGAAAGCCTACGTATAACAATTGCACCATTTCCTCAACATCTGGAAGCGAATTAGATGTTTTTTATATATCAAATATATATAATATATAAATATATATCTTTAGTCGATTTTCATTGACAAATGGATTATTCTGCCAACATCCAAATCTCCAGTCTCTGAGTTCACTCCTCATCACCTCACTCTTCTTCTTTCAGTGGCATCCTAGTATTTGGCACCAAGTGCAAGCATGGCTGCTTGAGTGGTGGGATAAGCCCCCTGTGCTTGATTAAGCCTGGACCTCATACTTGGGTCCGCATTCCCCTCCCTTGAGCAAATCATAACATTAATCTAACAGTGGAGCTGGGTGTTTATGGGTGTTTTGACAGGTAATCCAGGTATGATCTAACAGTTGGACACACAGATGCATGCTCCCTGGGCTGTTTTGTCTGAATAAGGAGAGGCACATCTGAAGGGCACTGATGACTCATCCCACTGCAGCGTGTAATATCCCCACCCCCCGTCTGGATGAGGTCCTGCCTAGGTTATGTATCCATGGGACAATAAGGAGTCTTCATGTACATAAGAACATATATCTCCTTATGTACAAGAACAAAAAGAAAGAAAGAAAGAAAGAAAGAAAGAAAGGAAAAGGACGTGGAGTGAGGTGGAAATGCTAAACGCTAAAATGAATTGAGAGGTGTGAAAGACAATAGGAGGAAATACAGACAGCCAAAGCAAAGACGGAAGATAGACATAGAGGTGGTGGACAAAGAGAGTCAGACAGTGCTCAGTCAGTCACCTAAAAAAAGATCTCCTCTCGTGTAGTCTACCTCTAGTCTACCAGTATTCTTTAGCTCTCACTCACACTAACACCAGTTCCTGCCTGGTACTATCTCCACTCTCACAATACATCTGCGCTCTGACAGGAATATGGGAGGCACGGGGGATGACCGGAGAGAGATTATGGTGGAGGCACAGCAGCATGCCCCTACCGTTAGCTCAGTCTGAGCGCTTTGTCAAAATATTTTCCTCCATTGTCAATGCAGGAATCCTTTATTGTGTTTATTTAACTTTCCACTGTACATCCTGTTTGAGCACGTACAGCTCATACTATCCCTTCCTGTCAATTACTGCTATTGTATCTAGATTTAGAAACCCCTTTTGATGCATCCTCTTATGCACCACAGCAAACAATGAAATGTCATGAATATTATATTGCAACTGACTCTTTGTCAGGAAGGCAGAGCAGCTCTACTCCTGTATTTCCACGACAGTGTTTAGTTGCATGCCAGGTTGTCTAAACATTATCACTCATATTGTTCTGGGCCAAAATACTAAACAATGACTGTTTACAGGGGCTGACTGATGAATACACATTAGAATAAACAGCCAAAACAACAAAAGTGGTTATATCTGGTGGGTGGATTGCAAGTCATATCTGGAGAGGCAATCACCCCAGTCATAACTGGCCTCACAAGCTGATTTTCAAAACAGAAATAACAAAAATGTTCAGTATGTTATTTTCTGAAGCTATTCCATGCTTGTGTATTTTACAGGGAGACCTAAAAAAAAACATCCCCAGAAGGACTTGTGTTGTATTCAAAACATACACCCTCAGACAGTCAGTGTATTAATTACTGCCACAGAAAACAGCCATGTCCAGATGGAGTTCATCACTGCCCCATATGGGAATACCAACAGAGGCATAGCTAGCCAACAGGCAACACAGGCAACTGCTTAGGGCCCCCAGGCCACTGAAGGCCTTCAGAGGGATGGCAACCTTTAAACGACAGCGCTGGCAATGCAGTTTCCAATGACAGTGGTGGGTTTTTGTATAGGGTCCTTGTCAGAGTCTAGAATCTCCCCTGAATGCCAGGCAATCTTATACAGTAGTAGTGAAGAGAGCATGCAGTTGTGTGTACTCTGTAGCTGTCACTGGAGGTCACGACTGAAATATCTGTGTCACAGATCTGGTTCGCGTCAGGTCCCATCTTATCAGCCCCTCCGCTCACTGTCCTCTTTGTTGTTTATTTCCCGCTGTAAACATGGAATTTGAAATGCCCAAAGGGCACGAGGCTAACTCCCACGTCCACTCCTCTCAGCCTCCTCTGGGAAATAAAGCCGCCATATCTCAGCCATTTTGATGCTTGACTATGCTATGCTGAGCAACGTTGCTGTTGCTGGGTGTTTCCATGAAAACAGGTCTAGTCTTTGACTTCACACGTGTTGTGTGGACAGACTTACTAATACTGTGAACAAGCCCGAACTTGACCCCACAAGGGAGGGAATGGGCGGAGGAGGTGGTGATGGTGGTGACTGAAAACACTATCAGACACAATGCCTTGGCCCTCGTCTACTCTTCTCTCTCCACTCCTCCTCTCGTCTAACTGTGCATCTTGCTCAAACAGGAGCGGGGCTGTATGAGTCAGGAGGTAATACTGACCTTGGGGCGCAAAGAAGGAGGTGTAGGTGAGAGGTAGGGGAAGGAATCTGTGTGAAAGAGGGAGCTGATAATAAGGGTTTGTAAGCAACCAGGGTGCAAAGAGTACACTCTCATCAGCCTGTCAACAACACCACACCTACACACATGGGGAGAGAGAGAGAGAGAGAGAGGGAGGGAGGTGAAAAGGTATGCAGTGCTACATGGCACTGTGCAACCAGCATATGGCCATATACACACACACACATACACACACACATGCACACACATGCACACACAAACACACACACACACACACACACACACACAAACACAGAGACACACACACTTGTTTACACAAACATTCGCAAATATAAATGCAAACAAGAATACACCGAGATGGAGATCCACCCACTTCATTTCTCTTCAATAATAAGATGTTTTTCTTTAAAAGCACTTTGCCAAATGAATCAGTCTGGACATGTCCGCCTTATGACTAAGGGCCTAAGAGAATTTGGCAACCAATGAAAGGCTGTATAAAATAAACACTGTAATTTCTACATCCGTTCGTTCATTCATCTCTGGGAAAAAAAACGTGCAAAACAGATAGCAGAAAGCTCTCCCAGGTGCTTGCTGATATTATATTTGGGGATGCATGCACTGAGCTCTCTCTGTAAACACATTTAAATGATGCTAAGACTTTGAAAAGTATTCTTGGCACTTCTCCTCTCCCACTGTGGTGTGCATACTGTGGGCCCATATGGTATGGAAAGGCTTGCATGCATTCGTGTGTGTGTGTGTATGTGTGTGTGTGTATTACAGAGAGGGTGTGTGTGTGTGTGTGTGTGTGTGTGTGTTCGGTGTGACAGAGGGTGTGTGTGTGTGTGTGTGTGCATGCGTGTGCACGTGTGTATGTGTTATAGAGAGCAGAGAGAAAGAGACAGAGCGAGACAGGAAAAGAGACAGAGACAGTGTGTGTGCGTGTGTGTATGTACTTGTAGGTGTTTTGTGCGTGCTGGTGTGTGTGTGTGTGTGTCTGTGGGTGTTTCAGCAAGAGTGTGCTAATGTCCGAGTATGTCAAAGGCAGCTGTATTCTAACACTATTGGGAATGGTGGGGTGGGTGTTGCAAAGAGAATAGGCCACAATATGACTAAGGGAAAAGTAAAGGATATTTGCAGCTGTAGAGTATCTGCGCCAAGCCAAGCCAAGGCAGGAGACAGGAGACATGAGAATAGAGCCGCTCACAAAGCGCAAACGAGGACAAAGAACAGAGGGAGGAATGACGCAGGGAGAGCAGAGCGCCGTAGCCTTATAAAAGTTGCGCGCTGTAACGGCTGTGAAGAAAAGGAAAAGCAGGAACAGAGACAGAAAGGCGCAGGGGAGGCAGGGAGCTGCCTGTGTGCACCCCAAAGGAATTCAGACAAATGTCGGCCTGATGTAAACAGCGAGAGCGACTGGGAAGCTTTAAGAAGGAGAGAAAGGCGTTCGCTGCACGAATTTTCTAAAGATCTGCTACTGAGCAGAAGACGTTCCCCATCCGATTAGTGAAAGCTGTTGCTCTGCTCTGCTGCTGACTCTGATGATTGACGCTCCTGACCTTTACTCTCAAACCAACTCAGTAGGCACTTTCAGCACAGACAGTGCGCTGCTGCAATCCGGTTAGGGGGAGCTGTACATTAGAGACACGCAGAGGAATGCAGCATAAGTCATACAGCTGTGTCAGTAAAATCACCAAATGGAATAGTAATTGTTTCAATGTTGATCAGAAACGCATTACTCCATGTTGTTACATCTTAGAAACATTAGCAGTCAATGGAAACACCAGCAAAAAAAAAGACCAACAATGGATTGATTGTGTGAGGGCTCTTGAACCATAGCTGAAAATCTGGTGACCCCTGCACAGCCGCTCAGCAATAAATCCAGGTCCATCTGAGAGAAAGAACGACTTCAGTCTCTGATTGAAATGGCTCTCGAGAGAGGCAGTTAGCTTCAGTCCCATGAAAAAAGTCAACTTCAGTGCCATTGAGCTCCAAACTGCCCCACAGTATTTCATCATGGAAAGGTCTAATGGTACGCAAAGGGTGTTGGCCCCTTGCATGTAGGAAACAGTGAGCACTGAATTTAGCTCAGTAGATTTTCATGATTATTTCAATATGAGAACTTCTCAGATGAACTACAGTTTAAACTGTAAAAGCAGACCCCTGCACACATATGCACTCACACACACACACACACGCACACACACACACACACAAACAAAGGGTTTATTGTTGTTGGACTCCTGTGGGGAAGCCAAAAATGAATTTGTTGAATTTATTTGTAATTTTCCGTTACAGTAAAAAGCACTGGAGTTTAAAGAATAAAACAAACAACAAAAAATGCAGAGCTGGTGTGCAGTTAGTAGGGGAGCAGGTCATGATATACGGCTTCCCTTCCCTCAATCCGCTGTGCTTTTCTAGTGCTCCTGGCATTCCAAGCACGATGGGATATCCTGCCCCATCTGCCCAAATTCTGCCCTGATGTCTGTAAAATTTTAAGGAAAATGCCTGCATGGGTCATTAATGACCACTCAAAAACAATGTAAAGGTCACACATACAGTACATTGTCTTATATACTCACAATTCCACAGAGGTTTAGTCTACTTAACTTTTCCAGTATACTGTAGCAACAGATGGCCACTTGATCTCGGGTTGCTTCTCCTGACACCTGGGGGCCAGATGTATGCCCACTTGCCCTGTCACAGCATGGAGGAGGAGACCTTGAGGGGGAGGAAGGTGTGGAAACTGGAGCTAGGATGCGACTGAAAGAAAGGGAAGCTGTGGTGACGCAGGTATGCGGGGGGTCAGGAGAAAGCAGGAAAGACTGTGGGCATCTCAGAGGTAATGAATGCTTCCCCACACACACCCCACTGTCAGGAAAAACCCCTTCGGCTTTCCCAACTATTTATAGTTTACTTGAATGTTCCTTGTTTATGTCTACTGCTCTCGTGCACAAGGCAGTTGGGACCCAAAGTGCTTAGCCCTTCATGTAAGCTGAGATTTTAGTTTGATCTAACAGATAAACACACACCGCCCGCACCTGCGCTACATTAACCAGCCACACCAGACAACCCTAAAATCTGCTCTCACACCTCACTTTTGTGACGTCTTGTCTCTTATGGCCTATTCATGGTTCTCTTACTCTTCACTGAATAAGGCTGACCCTTATTTGGTTTTACTCATCATTCTCTCTCTGTGTGTCTCTCTTTACGCCAAACAAAACCGTAATGGAATGTTCTTCAAACCACCATGCTTAAACCCGCACCACCTAAGACACACAAACACAGCTAAACAAACAACTCAACAAAAAAACTGAGAAAAATGCCTTTTGATTAAGGTTTCAGGCTATACTCCATATCCTGTAAGCCAGAGTGATGAAAAATGGCTTAAGACAGATCTCATGTCTATAAAAGAAATTCGGTAAGTACACTTCATGACCAAGTTTTAGATTTCATGTTTCATGTGTAACATGAAAACCCATCAGTCCCACATTCCTATTGAACCATATTCAGTTTGTAGAGCATGTTTTTTCAGAAACCCAGAGATGTCTAATGTCATAGTCTACTCTGGTTTTCCATGATGGCATGTCCACACATCACTGGGCACGGCCAGTCCCTGAGCTCCCATAGCCATTCCTCCTCACCCTGGCATGTCCTTTGGCACTGCAGAGCCACCGTGGAGCCAAGTGCCATAAACAGTGCCTAAACTACATCTAATATTGGCGAGTTCAAAACTCACTGCATTGCATGCATACTCTACTCCTGACTAGGACCTGGACCTGGATAAATCCCATTAAATTAATGGAGAATAATCTGAAAAATATTTTGATATGGAGCACTGTATGCTGCACTACGCTTAGTAATGTTTTATGCATATTACCAAAGGGGTAGGCCTACACTGAATTTCTTATTCTCTCATGAGATGCATTTTCAAAAGATAATTTTCATAAAAGGTGTTCATTGCTACACAATGAGATCATGCACCAAAGCGTGAGAGAGGGCAAAGGGAAAAGAAATCCATTACACACCACTGTGCTGCCTCCATTATCCATGCATTCATCATCAGAAACACACACACACGTGCATGCAGGCACACACACCGTCTGTCTCTCTCTG
Source organism: Setipinna tenuifilis (assembly GCA_030347295.1). NCBI lineage: Eukaryota > Metazoa > Chordata > Actinopteri > Clupeiformes > Engraulidae > Setipinna > Setipinna tenuifilis. Next base: position 10,354,392 of record CM059270.1, on the reverse strand, counting down.
TCTGTCTCTCTCTCTTGGCCTCAGAGTTTTTCCAGGTGCAGAAGAACAACTGATTTATTACTTTTCAGTGGCCCTCTCAGGAGACAGAGCTGTCATGTGCGCTGATACGCACATATGATGTCAGTCAGAGAGCAGTTTGATGGGGCTGCGTGTCAGTGCAAGTTAGCCCCGTGAGGCAGGCAGACTGCCTCTGCGTGTCCTTCGCACAGTCTGGTGAACAATTAATAATACGGTAATGCAACTTAGCACTTAATATGTGTGCTTTTCCCCACACAATTCTGTGGTTTGAGTTGTGTTGCCCCTCACTTCTGAGTTAAATAAGCTAAAGATGTCTGTAAAGTGTAATAAAAAGAAATGCTTACCTAAACAGACAAAGGTAGCAACAGAGCTCATCTTTTTGTTTACATCACCAACCATGAGAAAGCTGATCTAGCATGAATATCTCAGGTTGGAAAAGTACTGTCCAGTGGTTGCAGGTGCAACACTAATGTTATAGGCTAGTATACCTACTCTTGATAACCTTTGTTGTCTGTGTTTGCTAACTAGGTGTGTTTTCTATGGGTTTGCTCACCTCACAATAGGTTCTGTACTGACTCAGCTGGGCCAGACACCTTATGGCATTTCATCTGATACGTCATCACTTTTTGCTTCATCTGAACACATTATCTACAGCATATCCCACAATGTCAAAACTATGCTACTGATCTATTAAAGATTCCCTCTGCGAAACGAGTTTCGGTTTAATGGATCATTTAACACTCAACACAGCCCAAATGTATTATTTACACCCCCTAAGATATAGGCGGTACTATTTTTAAGTCAAAGCAGACAGACGCTCAGAACCTATTCTTGGTCAGATGAGTACACGAAGATACGAGAGATTATTTCTGTGCACCAAGTGAACATACACTTATGTTCCTCAGCCTGTTCAGTCCAACCAAAATCATTACTCTGTCACGTTAACGACAGAGATGTTTCCCTTTAATTGGACCAGATAGGTCCAGATGTCCTCTAATTACGCATGTACATTTTGAGATGATGGACTTTGGACGATAGCCTGAAGGCTGTCTTACGGTAAAGTTTGCCTCATGTTTCCATTAATAACGCGCATATGAAATAAGATGATGACAATGACCAACAACCTGACACATGTCCAGACAAGCGACGCCTGGCCACTGCCCTTTCTATACTAAGACGATAGTGGAGAAAGAGCGAGAGAGAAAGAGAGAGAGAGAGAGTGCGAGAGAGAGAGAAGGAGGGAGGAGGGAATGGGGCGCGTTCAGTGCCTTGGGAGCGCATGAGAAGTTCTGTTGTTAGTTTGATTCAAAGTGTAGGGAGGAACTTGAAAAAATCAGCTCTGGAACTCCAGAGAAGATTTATTGTAGCCTATAATAAAAATATCGGCTGTCGGCAGTAAATGAGTGTGGGTCTGAAGAAGTTCATCAGAACTTAAAGACTGGACGTGCCAGAAGTCATTCCTCAAATTTCTGTTATGGTTTTGAAACGCTTACTGTGTGACGGGGAATGCACAACCACTTCGAACTGGAGCGACGGTGCGGGCAATGAACGTTTTGTCATAAAGATCTCTGTGGAAAATACTCTGCGTCCCTGAAACTACTGTGTAAATGACAATGGGTTTGCGATTTATAATCACCCTCTTCTTTACCAGCGTGTTTCTCTGTGGAACAAACTCCCAAACAGCACCTGATACAGGTGAGTTGTTTCAGGTCGGGAGGGGGGAAAGCCTGTTTGAGCGATTAGCATTGGTAAGATGGCAGAATACACTGGTGATTTATCCTATTTGATGATTGATGAAGCTCCATTCACGTTCGCAGATTTGTGCGCGTACTTTATTGAGTGGATAAATAAATGCTACTCAGGTTTTACCAATTAGTTAACTACAAGGATAGAATAAAGCCTCATCCAAAATATATTAATTTTCAAAAATCTTTCAATAAGATTTTTATTATTAGTTTGGGCGTTGCTACCTGTGTGATTGAACTGATGTTGACATGAGATGTCAGCTCTATTTCCGTAAGTGAAAAATAATCCTGAAATATGCAGTGGTGTTTCCTAAAGGGGTATGTTGTGTGCCAAAAATGTACACATGCTTGCTGTAGGCATGGCAGGGGACTTTAAATATTTTTAAATCTCAAAAAGACTATCGTGTGTGGTCTATGATGTTTGCTAATGTTTAGGCTGATACTGTATAAGCACTTTACACAACCCTCTGCATGTGAAGGTTTGTGTTTGTGTATGGACGCACACACACACATAAACACACAGAGAGCTAAATACCACTAAGGGGCACTGAGTGTGACAGTCTTACTTTGCAGATCCTCTGAGAGACACCCTGTCACTGTACACAGCAGTGCCATAAGGCTCCTCTTCAAACTTGTGAAAGAGTATTTCTCTGGGTGACTCTAATTCTATGCCTTGGACCAGTTCCAGACAGAACCCCATAGACATGTTCCCTGCCGCATTTGCTAGTAGCAGTGAGCTGTGGCATAAGCTCTTTAGAACACATAGGCAAAGTTCAGTGATACCTACAGGGCCGCTGTACATAATGAACTGTAGATCACAGCTCATCCCCCAAGGTACAAAGTTCAGCCAAGCAGAGAGGCTTTTAGAAGGTTAAAGAGAGAAGGCATGTGGGAGAGGGTTTTTTTTTCTTTACAAACAAAAGGTTATGAAGGCCATAAAATACTACAATATTTCCCAAGGATATGGCGGCTGCCTGTACTAGATCAAATGAAGTAGTGGCAATGAGGGGAGATAAGTCAGCTATCAGGGAAAAATTTAAAACGTGAGCCTAGCAAGCCACAACAACGGCGAGCCATTAAAGTGAGGTGTTTGCTCTTTAAAGTTCCTGTAGAGTTCATGTTGCATTTTTTACTCCTGACTAAAACCACATGAATGAAGAGATTGCTGAATAACATACTTTTTTCATGACCTACAGCACTGCTACTATTGTCAGCAAATGCTGTCTGCCATTAGGGTATTGTAAATGTGATTTTTTCATCTTGAAACAGTTTTCTTCTGGATAGATGGAAAGTTGGCCTGTAAACAAAATGGTGACTAATTGAATCCAAATGACCATCCTTAAATGTTTCCATCCATCTTGTTAAGCCAGAGTCAAAACAACACAGAAATAATTTGGTTGGTTAAAAAAAAAGAAAAACTAAATAACGTAGAACAGATCTACATTTACTAGGTCAAAGATGCTCTCTCCGGAATATATATATATTTAAAAAAAAAAGAAGGCAGCATATCCCATACTGAAAAGAAAACAGTGTGAAGCATACTTTCTAATGGAGGTGTTTGAGAACAGACTAAAATAAGACAATGCCAAGATTTCCTTAAGGATGCCCACTCTGCACATTTACGCTAGTACAGTGGGCAGAATACTCTGGCATTTGCCCAGATTTTTTTACATAACCCCAGTCACCAACTCTCCCTTTCGCTCTGCCTCATTCTACCCCTCTCGGTCATTCCTTCAGTCTGTGTTACTATTGGAATCATAACTGGAGAGTACGAGCATTCCATCTTCTCCTGCTTCGGACTGCCAAGTCACCTCCCTGCTCTCTCTCTCTCTTTCTCTTTCTCTCTCTCTCTCCCTCCTCCTCCACACACTATTGATATCCAGTAGTCCCTGCTGTTCTTCCACTCCTGTTCCCCTTCACCATCTGTTTTTGTTTATTTTCACCTCTAATGTAGCGGTCAATTAATGCCAGCAAACCCATCAAACTGGCATATCTTACTACTGACTTTGCACTATCTTTATAAATATTTTGAATCCGTCTATCACTCCCTCTCTGTGTGAGCACCCTCCAAATCTCACGCTTTCCTCATCATTATTTTTCCATCATCATTATTTTTAGTGTCTGTCTGGGAGCCTCTGATCCCTCTCAAATAACCTGATTCTCACTCATTTCCTTCTTCTCTTTCTCTCTTTCTCTCATTGGCTCTGCCGCTGCTTTTCTCTCGGCCCCTGGTTTTTCCCCTCCTCTGCCGCCCACCCTATAAAACTTTAATGACTTTGTGACAGTTTTGTTCCAAGGAGGTAGAGGGTGAAAGCGAAGGAATCTGGCTGCTGCTCCTGCAGGGAGCCTATGTGTATCGTGTACATCGTATTTTGGTGTTGGTGGAAATTTGTGATTGTATGGGTGGGTGTGTGTATGGGTGTGTGTGTGGAAGGGAGGAGAGCACTGGAAAATAAGAAGGGAGGGAGAGCAGGCATGAATGAGCTGGAAAATGTGTGGAATAAAAGCATCAAAATTACATCCATTTTTTTTATCGATATACAGAGGGCGTTATGGGAATGTTTACTAGTCTTGTTGATGTGTTTCTTTTTTATAGTGTTAGTCATGTGCATATTATGTACAACATTCCACTACAATAATCTTCCCAGGCGAGGAATTACATAAAAACCACAAACCACTCTTTAAATGCCTTACAACTTTCCCAACAACCTCTTACCTTGAAGAGGAAGTCGTTCTTATCCCCTCTTGTGAGATGCAGCTTGCCTATTGCAGACAGATAACGTCCCTTGTCATCAGTCTCTCATCACTAGCTCTCATTCTCTGCACCTCTCCCTCAACAGCCACTCATCTCTCCTGTCTACACATTCACTTAAGCACTTAATGAGTTTTGATGAAAATCATACTGCAGCATTATGGAAATATTTGATTTTTTTGATGCGGCTACATACTTTCCACATTGCGCACTGAGCACTGGCTACTTTTTGTATTTCGAAGATGCAAGGTCTATTTTCTTCTTGCTTACATGAACTGGTTATGTACTGCTTTTCTAGTTGTTTATACAATTGTCAAATTATCCAATTTAGTGGGCAGTTAACATCTATTAGGGTGTAAATAGTCACTTAACCTTGGTTGAAGCACTCTGTTTTTTTTTAAATGTGCTCTATAAATAAAATGGCATGACTTGTTTGTTCCTCGGATTCTTGCCTTCCTTCTGTAGTGCTGAACTGTTGTGAGGGAGATGTGATGGTCTTGCTGGATGCGTCCGGCAGCATCGCGTCATACGAGTTCTCCCACATGGTGAGTTTCGTGGCCGACCTGCTGAAGCCCTTCTCCCTGGGCGAGGACGAGGTGCGCTTCTCGCTGCTGCTGGTCGGTACCGAGCCGCGCTTGGAATTCGGCTTCGAGACGCACCGCACCCAGGATGCCCTGCAGGCGGCCATGCGGCAGGTCAAGCAGCTCCGCGGTGACACCAACACGGAGAAGGCGCTGGACATGGCCCGGGACAAGGTGCTGCCGCCCGGCGTGCCTGGCGGGACCAGGCCCAACCTGCCGCGGGTCTTGGTGTGGCTGACGGATGGCGTGGATCCGGGGCAGGTGAGCGAGCCCATGAAGGAGCTGCGCGACCAAGGTGTGGATGTGCTCGTGGTCTCCACGGGCCACGGAAACTACCAGGTGCTACGCCAGGTGGTGTCCCCACCGGTGGAAGACCACCTGTACTTTGTGGATATTGATGACATTAACATCATCTTGGACGACGTCAGGAATGCCATTATTGGTAAGTTTCTGAGCGTGTAGGACTGCGGTGGGGTTGAAGAGGGGTTGAAGTGCACAGAGAAAACCTTTTAAGTGTAGTTTTCTTCATAGTGTCCCTCTTCTACATGGCTACAGTGAACTGAGTCACTGAAAAGTAGGCCAGTGTGCTCTCGCTTCCGTGACTCTAACTCCCGAAGACAGCAAGACAGGGAGACGCTTAGGTGCAAGGGGAGGCAGGGACAGAGAGAAAGAGAGAGTGGCCCTGAATTTAGAAAGAGAAGCAGGGGGGTTATTTATATAGAAATTATTCAATCAACCCCACTGCCTACCCATCAGCCATCTCTTTCAGTCCTCACCCCCACCCCCACCCTCTTTTCCTGCCCCCCCACAGAGAGCCAGACTGATTTATTTTTAGAGAGCATTTCTTCTTGTAGATATCGGATAACATCCAGGCGCACTCACGGACACACGTTTGAAGATTTGTGTCCTTTATGCTTGGCATCGTATGGTGTAAATTATGTACATGCAGATTATATTTAGCTGGAAGGTAAATGTGTAAATGTGGCGTTGACCTCCTAGCAATGGCCAGAGCTACTTATTCAGTGACAGCAAAACCCCTCAAGAGACTGTAATTCATCGCCCAAGCATCCTCTGACAGTCTTGTCTATTTTAAGACGGGGCCCATGGCATGGTGTTCTGAATGCACTGCGATCCTTATGTCTGGCTAAACTTCCCCCTCTCTACCTCTCTGTCTGTCTCTACTCCTACCCCCCCCCCCCCAATCCACCACTCTCACTGACCACCCACTCTGACCACCCACCCCCCCCCCTCGCCCCCCTCCTGTGACAGAGATTATTCGGGCGGAGCGGCTGAAGGTTCGAGACGTGTCCTCCCGCAGTGCCTCGCTGCACTGGCGGCCCGTGCTGGCAGGCTCGGGCTACTATGACATCAGGTTTGGCCCAGTTCCCTCCGGCGCTGAGACCAACCCCGGCGGAGGGCCCGGCACGAGCCCCGGAACCAGCTCCGGCCACTACCAGCGCATCACCCGACCCGGCGACGCCAGCACGGCCCAGCTCACGGGCCTGAGGCCAGACACCAAGTACAAGGTCACCCTGAAGCCGGAGTCCAACCTGAACATCCTCAAGACCCTCACCACCTACTTCACCACGCCGCCAGGTGAGAGCGGAGAGTGTGGGAAATAAAAAAAGAGAGAGACACGTCTCCAGATTTGGAGAAAATGGATCAGGGAATACCCAGATACACAGGAAACCCATAGCAGTGTGCAATTTACAGCACATGGAATGTGTTATTGGGTCATTTCCTCCCACTCTCTTCCTCTTCTCCCACACAGTTTTCTGCGCTCACTCACACCTCATTAATATGCTTTATCCCCCCCCCCCCCCCCACATTTGCAGAAGTGCTGAGCCCAGCTGTGGTGACGGTCTCAGACTCCACGACAAACAGCGTGCGGGTGAGCTGGGGCCCCGTGCAGGCGGACTCAGGGGTGCAGAGCGTCCAAGTGGAGTACTCGGCACTGCCCACAGGCAAGCTGCACATAGCCAAGGTCAACAAGCAGCAGAACTACACCGTGCTCAAAAACCTGCAGCCGGACACCACGTACCTGGTCACAGTGAGCACGAAGTACGCGTCCGGCAGCGAGAAAGCCATGTCCGTCAAGGCCTGCACGCAGGAAGGTACGTGGGAGACGGCCTGGATTCGGAAGCTACAATGCAACACCACATAATCCCAGTTATATTCCAAATCACCTGCGCAGTTAATACATTGTGATTTAACTGGTTATATCTTTTACCTGGCTGATGAGCTGTGCTAATTAGAATCAGCTGATTTAGTGAATGGATGAAGTAAATATGTGGCGATGGATTGTGGCTTCAAAGGTTAGTAGTGTATGATAGCTGTGTGTCGTCTGGCACTGTTGCTGGCCTTTGGTACTGCAAGCACAACAAATAAAAAAACCTGTTTCATTTGAAAAGCAATCATATGATAAATAGATAAGTGGAAACACTACTTTGTTGGTCAGCTGAAAGTTCGTCAATGTCTGCAGAATAAAAAAAGAGCTTATAAAAAATTAAGGACATGGAAATAACTTGCATATTGAAAAATGCAATCACATACATGATTGTTGTTTTTGAAGCCAGGTTGCCCACCACTAGAGATGTGCATGGGCGTTAACGGCAACCTCATGGGAAGGCAGGATTCTTCAGTTGAAATGGGTTTAACCTCCACCACGCCTTCATTTTATTTTTCGCTTGCCTCCCTCCTTCTACTCTCTTCTTTCTTTCCCTCTCTTTCCCTCTCCTTCTGTCTTTTTTTCTCTCGCTTGCACAGTGCTGCCAGCGCTTGCGGATTTGCAGCTGACCACAGTGGGAAGCGACTCGGTCCAGGTCCAGTGGAAGGGTGCGGAGGAAGGCCTGCGTGGCTACTGGGTTACATGGGAGGGAGATCACAGCCGCGTGACTCAGCCCAGCGAGCGCTCCTCCCTCTACCTCCCCCCCAGTTCCCTGTCCACCACCCTCACCAACATGCCCGCCAGCGCCCGCGTCTGCGTGTCGCCCGTCTACCGCACCGCCCGGGGGGAGGGCCTGTGCTGCACGGCCCGCTTTAAAGGTTAGTAGCGCACGGTAGCCCTGTGTGTGTGTCGTCTGGCACCGCTGCTGGCCTTTGGTACCGCAAGCACAACGGAGGAAGTCAAAAACATGTGTGTTTCATTTGAAAAGCAATCATATGATGAATGGATAAGTGGAAACACTACGTTGTTGGTCAGCTCAAAGTTCATCAGTGTGTGCAGAATAAAGAGATTATACCAATTAAGGACATGGAAGTAACTTGCATATAGAAAAAATGCAGTCACACATACACACACACACACCCAAGTGTTGTTTACTCAATGTGAAATGTACCATGTGTTTCTGTATGCAGAGGCGTTAACCTGGGGCTACACCTCATAGCCCATGTGCCCCCATAATGGAGCCAGCCAATGAGCATCTTCAAATGGATGGGAGGATAAGGGCTGGAGAAGAGAGGCCAGACCTCTGAAATCACTGGAGCACTTATCGCCAGCAGACAGGAGGGCCGCTCTGTCTTTTATTCACCCGCACTACATGCCTACATGCATGCCTGCCCACACACACACACACACACACACATACATGTGCACGCACCCATAAACACACACATACACACACACACACACACACACGTGCACGCACCCATAAACACACACACACACACACACACACACACACACACACGTTTACAATCTGCACTCCCTGTATCCCTTGACTGAAAACAGACTCTCAAACCTCAGAACTACCACTGGCATTTACTCTGCATCACTTCAAACACTCCCTAATCACACTACTGAGAGGTTCCGTCCTGGGTAGCTATAGTTGCTCGTATATGTCTTTTTACGAAGGGAAAGGGGACTGTAAAGAAAATGAAGTCTTACTGAACAGATTGCCTAGAGACTTTGGATAGCATTGCCAGTTACACACAGTATGCACCCCAAAGCATTTCTACATACTTTGTAAAGGGAACAATGAGACAAACTGTAATGTTTATAACCTCATGTTAACATGGGAGAGATGTAGTTTCTGTTATGAAGGGATAAAATAAGCCAAGGGCTGCATTTCTCTTTTTTAACCATCACTGTGGCTTTCCTGCTTGCCAAAACCTCAGCAGTTAGTGAAATATCAGGGACAGTCGGTTGCCCTCTTTTCAGAAACAGCTTGCAGATGTTCCTTGCTTAAAGATGTTACAGATGTTGTGTAGCAGAAGCAAGACTTTTGTTCCACTGCCATGCAAGTAGTCAGGAGCTGAAAGCTAATGCAGCAGTTAGTCATTCAGTCAGTTCTGTGTATATAAAAAGCCACTGATTTTTCTCTTCCTTGTGATTATGTAAGTGTGGGATAGAAAGTTTTCAGCAGAATTGCAGAAAACCGCTTTTCCATGTGTTTACAAAGCTCTACTGCCTCCCTGTGGATTTTGCTCTGATGTACTTGTTTTGCGCCTTTTTACAGCTTAACCCCTATAGATAAGCATACACATACTACTGCTACATTAACCTGCCAAAAATATGAAGAAAATTGTATGATGGGTTTATGAAAGCTTCATAATTTCTAATACATAGCTTTCTGCAAATTTCTTTCAAATGCATATGTTTGCAAATCCAAAGTAATGGCAAAAGTATCTGTATTGGGATTTATTGGATTAATATATAAATGGTAAATTTAAGAAGGGACAGAAATGCCTACTAGTGACAGTCACCCGTGAAGTTGCTTTGCCAATTGTAGGACTGGCAAATTATTTTTGGCACACCATGTTTGGCATACTGTTATATTGTATTGTCCCTTTTGTCCAAAGTAGGCACCCTCATTGGAGCAGTTCCACCTTCATTTCCCTATTACGCATTTCAGACATACTTGACTGATTACTGCCTGTCTAGTGTGTTTAGAGTGCTTATATTAAAGAATACAAATGTGTGACAAGGGCCAGTGTGCAATTTACTGTGAATGACAGTGATTAAAGACTAGTAGTTGTTGTGCTTTGTTGACTGTGTATTAACCTAAATAATAGTCATACCTCATTTTGCCAAAACCTAATGTAGCTGGCCTATGGAGACAAAGAAAAAGAACAACCTCTTCTGTGAGAAGTCTTGCATTATCTGTGCAAGTTAATGCAGCATTTTTCATTTACCTCCACAAGGCAAACAAAATAATAATCTCCAAAAGTGCTTGGATTGTCTGACACAGCCAAACTATGTTGAAACTTTAGCCACAGATTACAGAGCCCAGGAGAGCCTGAGAGACATTCCTTCCGAACATATTCTCCTCATGATAGCCATTATGTCGTAAATAAAAGCTCCGCTGAGGAATGCAAAAAGATTAATGTCGCTTACAGCAGCTTTCAACACCGACTTTGAAGTACACACAGCAGATAAAGACACCTGATTTCACAGCAGGTTAAGATGCCGATTCAGTATTGCCAACATTCTCATTTATTGTAAGATTGCACTTCATTCCAAAGAACAGAAATGATGATTGTTCATCTGAAGACTCCGAACAGGAAAAAAAGCCTTGAAGATTGAGCTAGTTAAGACCAGAAGCACTTGCATGTCCGTAGGAGCATACAGTGAATAGTTCCCAGAGGTAGGGGAAATAGCCATGGCCGTAGCTTTACTGATACATACGGGAAATAATTAAATCACTTCCATCTAAGACCACCTTAAATCAAACCCATTCTTTCAATTCCCTTTCAGTTCTTGCAGATTCTTTGGCTGAAATCAGGCGGAGTAAACTCTAATTGGGAAAAAAAAGGAGAGGTCTTATCTAAAGTGCTGACTGTGTGTGCAGTCAACACTAGCCAGGATATGGCTCCACAAAGCAGTGATGCCAGGCAGGTACAGTCTGATAACAAAATAATTTGTGCCCCTCTCTCTCTCACTCATGCTTGTGCATGCGTGCGCTCACCCACACACCCACGCACGCATGCACACACCCACGCACGCATGCACACACCCACGCACGCATGCACACACACACGCGCGCACACACACACACGAGCGCACACACACACACACGAGCGCACACAGGCACGCACAGAATCTCTTTCAAGAACACCTGAGAGAAGCAGCGAGTAGTTACTCCTCCAAATCCAAAACACGTATGAAACAATCATCCTTTGTCTCGTGATTTAACGGGTTCCATAATGGATTTAAAAAAATAATAATAATAAAAGTGATCTCAGAGCAGCTGTTTTTCACCCTTTGCGAGTGCACTTATTATTCAGCGATTGGCTTTAGATGCTTAGCGTGTTAAGAGCGGGCACCAGGGTGACCTGCTCTGCCAAGTTCTGGTTCTGGTCTTGTGGACCTTGGCCCTGTTGGACCTTCTGCCGATGCCGCTCTTCCTGCCTCCTCTTCTTCTCCAGCCGCTGCTGCTCCTTCCTCTGTTTGTTAGAGACCTAGGGGGAAGGGTGCAGGGGGCCGAGGAAGGGTTAGGGGTGAGAGTGGAAACTCAGTATAATGAGCAGAAAGAGATTTATTTTAAGCAATCAGAGAGAATGGCTGCCACTATTCAGTCATTCCATCATGGATGGATTGAAAGGGGGAAAAAAACTTTAATAATGGGTTTCTGTGACACAATCGCATGTAATACTGTGGAGGGCTAATTTTGCTGTGTTTTTCAGAAGAGCCTAAATGTGCAGATGCAAATGTACAGATGTGCAGATTCTATTTGCTGAATTAGAATGTTCTAAACCCATTAGCAACTGCTTTACCTTATTCCTGTATAACAGCATTACATTACGAATGTCAGCATGAAGGGAGATCTCTATAAACACCTGATTATAACTAACTTTTCATTTTTTGCATACAGATGTTTTTAATGCAATTTGTAGCCAAATAATGCCAGAGAGAGAGATACTAAAAAGCATTGCTTTCTGCAAATTTCTTTCAAATGCCTATCTTTGCAAATCCAAAGTAATGGCAAAAGTATCTGTATTGGGATTTATTGGATTAATATTTAAATGGTAATATAATGGCTACTAGTGACAGTCACCCGTGAAGTTGCTTTGCCAATTGTAGGACTGGCAAATTATTGCCCATCTTTGTCCCCAGTAACACTGACAGATACCTTGGCTTTCTGCACAGTGCTGCCGTCTGGTGGCGTTTTCGCGTCACTGCTCTCGGTGGCCATGCAGTGGCACACAGGTTGGTGCGCCTCAGTCCCCGAGTCACAGTGGGCGTGGCAGCTTTGGTTCCTGAGGTCGGGCTCCAGCCACTCGGCGTGGCATGGCTGCGTGGCGGCACTTGAGTGACACAGATTCTCTCCTTGACCTGTGATGAAAGTGACACGTGAGGGAGTTAAGATGGGGGGTGTGGCAGTGGTGGTAGGGGGCTGGGTGCCCCAAGGGCATGCCAAGGCACGTTAAGGGAGAGACTGACAGGCTGATGGACTGACCTTTGGCACTGGCACTTCTGAGCGAGCTGAGGATCACGTCCTCGTCCTCCGAGGGGGAGGGGGAGGGTGGCGGGCCCGTGTGCAGCTCTCGTTGGCCATCTCCAAACTCTCGCTGCCTCCGTGACTTATTCAGGTTCTGCCATTTTAGAACCAGTGTGAAAGGAGAATGTAGGTCAACAAGTGAGAAATGTGCACAGTTACAACAGTGCCAAAACATGTGCTAAAATGCAAGCAAAGTTATAACTAACTTTTAATTTTTTGCATACAGATGTTCTTAATGCATTTTGTAGCCAAATAATAGCAGAGAGAGATACTAAAAAGAATGAGCCAAAGAAACCAAAATCCATTTTTCTACAGCAACTAACCTCAATCCGTAGGTGAGATGGGCTTTCAGAATTGTCACCAATGTGTCTCACACTGTCATAATGGTCTCCATAACGATAGGCAATGTGAAGTTCTCGACAAAGCTGCTTCTCAGACCCATTTATCTGAATGAAAAAGTGGTCACACTTGATTTGGATGGTCTTATAGAATATTCAGTCTACAGATGCAGAGGCTATTAATGAACAATTTGCTGAAGAGTTGTTTCGTGTTTAGGCTGGGGTTAGGCGGTGGATTTCAGTAAATATCAAATAAAACTGAAAAAAAAAAACATCTTTAAAGTCGCTGTGGGTGGACTTTTCAGAAAAACCAATAGCACTGATATCGACATGTTAAATAAACCAACGGCATTAGTTATTGTAACAACATGGCATGTCACAAAAACTAACAAATGATTACCAAAATCTGCTGTCACAGACAAATTCTATTTATCACAGTCTATTGCCCTTAGGGCACAGGTGGACTATGCCAAGATGTAAAACAGACTCAAAAACACATTTGTCCCTACTATCATTTTACTTTTGAACAAGCAATGAAAATTTCTATTTTTGACTTTTAATGTTTGTATTGGATGCAACTCGGGATTTATTAGTTTTTATTTATTTCACTTACTAAAGGCATAGTAGGCAAAATAAGTAAAATGGAAAATAAAAAGTTCTATTTATAAGTTAAAAAAATATATAAGTATGTCTGCATTTCCCTGGTATTGTATTGTTATTTTTGTAGTGTGATGAATGCAATGAGATGGGTCTTGTTGTGTGTTTGTATATGTTGTGTGTAGCTGTGCAATCAATTTCACCTTTGGGGAAAATAAAGATAAAGACTAGACTGGACTAGACAGAAGTCAGGGAGATAGTAGTGTTCACCTCCCACAGTGGAGCGTTCAGCTGATGGATCACGACTTTAACCTGCTGGCTGCGTGCGAAGGCCACTATGGCGTCATTCCCTGCAAACATCCCCGGCTCAGAGAGATTTGACACTAGGGTAGAACAGAACAGATCAGAAGAGAAGAGAATAAATAGAATAATACAATAAAATACATGTCTTGCCAATTTCATCTGACACTGCAATGACCCTGAATTCTTACAGTGTTGTGTGAAGGGCACTTCATCCTCCACAAAAGGCTCAAAGTCTTGCCGGTGCTCCATCATGTACTGGACGGTCTCCTGTCGCAAACGCAGGTGACCTCGGGAGTGCCCCTCCAGTTGGTCCCCAAGGGCACGGAACAGGCAGTTCCTGGGAGAGAGATGGGGGAAGATTGACAGATTAGCAAGTTAGCAAATCAGCAAACAGAGGCAAACATTGGTCATAGCATGAAAGGGGCCATCTTGGACCCTTACCCATCCCCGGGGACCTCTCGCAACTTCAGACCAAGGGCTTGGAGCTGGTTGGAGAAGCTGACAAACTCTTCACCCTCATCCGCTCCTGTCGGACGATTCTTCCTGTCTTTGGCCAGAGCGCGACGGGCCGCACGCTCATCGCGCTTCCTTTCCAAGTCATACTTCCTGTTTCCACGCACCGGCTTGGCAGTCTGCTTCCTAGACATGGTGCTACTCTCCCAGCCAATAGCCAATACTTGGGTTAGTTATACAGTGGGACAATCAGTAGACAACCACTTTGTATCAGTCAAATGAAGATGTAAATGGCAACCTAAAAGGAAAGAAGAGGTAGTAGCAATCACTAAAATTATTCAACCAAAAGACGACCATACATATGCATAACCTTGGAGTAATTCAAGCAGGCTATAGCAGAGGTGTTTTGTAAAACATAGTAAATATATCCAGTTGTATTTTGTGAACCTATCATGACAAAGTGTAAAGAATAAGAAAAATCTTTAGGCTATACTATACATCGCACAAAAATGCCACTAGACAGGTAAAATGTGCTTTTTTGAGGATTATTTTTAATGTAAGTACTTTTTAACAAATGTAGGTGGCAAGCTTATTCAGTTGTGAAAATCCCACACCGAGGCTAACTAAAACGCTGTGTCCTTAGGAAGCCCTTACATGCTGCTGATTCCGTAATACAAAGAGGTCTTCAAATGCGTCTACTACTCATGTTGTCTGACAACAAAATGGCCCAATTGAAAAACTAATTGGCACATATGACGGAGTAAACAATGGTTAGTTTGCTTTCCAGCTGTCACATTACGTCATCTTGATCTGTGTAACTCTACGTGCTAGGATGTAGCCTAGCTAGGCGTAACGACGATTAACTGACGTTATCTCAAGTTTATTTTTCTCGTGTGTGTTCATTATGGAAGTATATTTACTGTGACGTAAAATATCTAGTAAAGTTAAGTCATCCCATTATCCCTGAATAATGGAATGACATTGTCCATGTTTGGCCATGTTACCATGTTGGCTAACGTCAGCTACATGACTAGCAACTTAGCTAACGATATCTATCTCTAGCTGAGATAACAGTTGCAAACTGAAGTTCTGTCAGTGTAAATAACCCCTAGAATATAGATTGCTAATACCCTTTACAGTGAACTATAATATGATATACTGAAGAAATAATCTAAAATGTGATAAAACTTACATTCTTCGAAGACAACCCTGGTGCAAAGCTCCAACTTGAACATGAAATTACGCATGTAGCTTGCTAGCTTGTTTTTAGCCACATACCAGAACTTCCGGAGTTACTACGGTGGCCTCAGTAGTACAAATACGATTTGTACAGAATTTGGTGTTTTTCGCGAAAAGATTTCGGGGAAAAGAGATGGGTAATAAAACACAGAGTTACACTTAGGTCACTTATTTTGAATACATACTTATTTTGTACTGTACACAAAACCTTTCATTTTGTTGTAGCTTAGTTACACTGTGTGAGCGTATTTATAAAGAAAATATTAATCTACAGAAAAGATATTTGATAGATAAGAACAACTAGGTTAAATAACTACCTTAAGTTAAAAAGTCTAATCTCTCTCTCTCTCTCTCTCTCTCTCTCTCTCTCTCTCTCTCTCTCTCTCTCTCTCTCTCTCTCTCTCTCTCTCTCTCAGCCCGAGATTCCTTCTAAAAGAGCAGTTGGAGGGGCAGCTAATGTGGGAGGTTTTGTGGGTTGAAAGTGAAGCACAGTAGGCTGTTGATTTGGGTTGAGTTGACACAATTCGCCTGAGGAAACAGTATAAACGTCAAATAATGAAAATGGTCTTTCTCTTTCAGATGCGGACTGTATGAAAACACGGAAAACCAGAGCTGTTTCGTGGGCTATTATTACAATCATAGAGAGCGGAGAAAATAATAGCGGGGCAATGACGTCAGGAGGACCTTAGCGGTGCTCTCCAGGGTCCTGAAAAGGATTGCCAGATCAGTAGAATTAGGCTTTAATCATGGCCAGAAAAACTCAGAAGCGGCAGGAAGTCAGGAAAAAATATCATGACCTATTTTCTGTTGTTGAAATGCTTTTGTGTACTAGCTTACTTCCAGAAGTAAAGTAGCGGTGTTTGAATAGGCTACACATCGCTAGGGATGCAGTAGGCTACTTTGCCTTTACAGTGGCTCCTCTTGACCCAAAAGAGCTTGACCTCACCTCACTTTTAGGGAACTTAGGAAACTCTTATGACTTGTAAAGAAGCAACTGTTACTGTGGTTTTTGTTTTTTTATGAAGATAGTTTTGTCACAAACCAGGAACAGTCTCTTCGTTCATTTAAATGGAATGTACTTCATACCCATATTTACGAATAGGTCGTGCTTTTTTGGACCTATAAAATGAATTGGGCGCTGTGGATAAGCAGAATGAAATGGCGCAGAATCCAAACCAACTGCAACGAGAGAGAGAGAGAGAGAGAGAGAGAGAGAGAGAGAGAGAGAGAGGAGAGAGAGAGAGAGAGAGAGAGAGAGATTCCTCGAATATTGTTTCCACGTTTTTACGTACAATGTGATTGCACAGATTTTCACTGTCCTCACCGCTGTATCTGACAGGTTATGCTGGAGCAACATAAGAAGTAAATAAAGTAGCCACTCCGAATTCTTGCTCACTCCTTCACCCACCAACCCCGCCCTCGCTTTCATTCTCTCTCACGCACAAACGCATACATAAACGCACACGCACAGCCAAACGACCGAGAAAGCTTCTGGCTGTGATGACTAAAATAAGATGGTTTAATCATGACTCTGGCTCTAGGCGGTAATGCAGATGCGGATTCCTGATCTCTACTGGACGCAAAGGAGGGAGGATCTCAGTCTCGTCCTACCGCAAAATCAACGTTAATTTTTCTGAAGAAGCTTACCTGACGCCAAGATGCAGTGGCAGACATGAAAACGCTGGTTCCATAGCCTATTCTTGAAAATCTCCTCTCCAGAAATATCATTTCGAATCAGTGGAGGTACAACCGGGTATTTAATGTAGGCCTGTAATATAATATAGACACTCCATGCGACTGACTCTAAGGACCACCGGACGAATCTGACCGGCAGCTGGTTCATCTCTTTTTCTGTGTTTTATTTTTGATGAAATTTTAAATGATTTTGGAGCACATCAGAAAAAGACAATCGCTGTATTACTAATCAGGGTAGGATTCGTCTCTCCAGCACCCTCCCACGACGTGCCCGGTACAGGACTACAGAATCAGCGGTACGGCAGCATCGACTCAACGCATATCTGGATGGGGGAGAAAACCGTGATAGCGAGTGTAATAAAAGGGGGACAGTGAGACCGGGCCACCCCAACCTTATGCACCGTACGGACGTTTTCCAATCTGGCGAGCTCAGGACTGAGAGTCAGGTGCAGTGAGGGCGCATCAATGAGCGTCTCCTCTCGGGACAGAGAGCTCTGAGCTTATCCAGATCCGTTGAAAAGACGCGGGTACGCAGGGGAAGACGCAACGGCGAGTTAGGAAGTTTTGATGCATATGATCACAACCACCATGATTTTCATGATCCTTGGTGCCTCTGTTGTAATGGTAAGGGAATTTGCTGTGCTCCTTCACCTTTTTACATTTAAATGGCAACCAGTTTGTCCTTTTACAGAAATAAGCAATCAGTGGGATGAAACAACAGGCACGTTGTGTGGCAATAAGACAATTATTTGCCACCGGATGGCAATACATTGGACCTATATGGAGTAGCTAACCAACATCCATAATTACCTTAACTATAAATAAATAATCAAGTATGCTCCCTTGAACATTTTTCTGTTTTACCGTTTCATAAATAATTTCTTTAAGTATTTTCCGCCAATGTACCCATGATATAGCTGTCTATGTAGTTGTTCTATTAGAAATAGTGCTTGTCATGTCCCGGTTGACTCGAATGGTTCTTTGCAGGCGATAGCGTGTTTAATGGACATGAACGCACTACTGGATCGCTTTCACAACTACATCTTACCGCATTTACGAGGAGAGGACCGGGTCTGTCATTGCAACTGTGGAAGGTAAATTTCATCTTATTATATGAGGGGGCTACATTTTAATCAAACAAATGTTATCATGAAGCGCAATGGCATTTCTCCAGCCAATAATAACTGCTCCTAGGCCTGTCGCTGGACGATTCCTGGTGCTGATCCGTTTTCTCATACACTCGAAAGCCAACATGCTCCATCTTATACACATTGCACACGAAATGTGTCGTGCAAATGCAAATCATATTAGGGAAAGCAAAAGACTGTGATGGAATGGAATGGATATCTAAAATCTGTTAAAATGAAACCCGATTTGGCCTCCGTGTTCAGGAATGGAAATCTTCGTTTCTCTGCATGGGTTTTCTGCGTACCAAGGTGTGTTTTTCTGGGCTTGTCTCACAGACTTGTCTGTGGCATGTCGCACTGTTATCTTTTTGACAGGGCTCAACGAGTGTTACGCAATATTGGGTACGCTACTGAAACCAAATAGCAAAATATTTGCACCTCTCGTGTATCACAGAAGGGGTATGCCATTATGAGGAGAAAGACTACCAAGCGGAGCAGCTGTAGGCTTTATAGCCTACTTCAAGTAGTATAGTCTACGGATAAATCTTAGTAGATATAGAAAGTGAAATCTCTTGTCAAGCGACAACACGGCCATAGCAGTAGTTGAGAGATTAGAATCAGGTGTAGACATCACTTTTCAAGGATTAGCAGTTGGTTTGCATGAAGCATAGGGTTAGTTGTGCCATGGCATTTCTTGAGCCCTCGTAAACTCTGTAGTAACAAATAACTGGGTTATATGGTAAGGCTTTTTGTCTAAGTAACTTAAAATCAAAACCCAGACTTGTACAAGGCAGTTAACCTACTTTTTATTTTGGAGAGCTAGCTCCAAAATATTTCCCTCTGTTTTCGTTGTAAATGTGTTCGCTCACTAAATAAGGATCTTAAACTAGGTCATCCTTAAAATAATGGTTTCTTAAAGCTTGTCCTGGGGGTAAACAGATGTATGTTCTGTGAGTGTTTACAACACAATGTTATCAGAATAATGACTAACTAACTATCCCGCTAGGCTTGTGCCTTCTTGGCATGGTCATTGCATAATGAATGCTCTGATCTGATGAGTGGTCACACAGATGGTGTTATGCTTCACATGTTGGCTCCATGTGTGCCCACTGAGCACAATGAACCCAAATTGCCTCAGGTTCAGGGATTTGTTTGTTCATTGGAGGTTGCAAGGTATTACAAAGTGGTGTGTTTTAAGTTAAGCACATTCCTCAAGCGTTTCATCACTGAGTGCTGTTTGTGAAGTCCTAGGTGGAGGACCACATTGTAGCCGTGTATCGCCATCTCAATATCAGGCTATGCCCTGCAGGTCAACTGTTTTAGCAAGGGACCAGAAATTCACATCTTTCTTCATCAAAAGGCGTTTGCTTAATGTCCTACAGTTCCAGCTACTGATAAACTGCTCTCTGACTGTTGTAAATAAGAGCCCATGGTGTGGTATTGCCAGTAGCTTTATGTAAGGTGTGTCTTATTCATATTTAATGACCACAGCACAGAAAGTACTGTCATGCCGAAAGGCAGTATTTACAATAGTAAACTTTATGTCTGTGGTGTAATGCTGCTGTGTGCCTGCTGATGTTTCTTGTTGAGTCGACCACAAAATTGGAAAAATAACATGTTGAAGTGGTCTTTATGTGATATTATGGACTGTTTACAAGAAATCCTAGACATGTACTGATTTTAAAGAGAGACCTAAGAGGTTTGGGGATTCGGCAAAAAGTATTGCTGTTTATGCCGTGCTTACTTTCTTTCCACAAAGAAAGAAAAAATTAACACTTCCCACCAGCTGCTCTCAACAGTCAGTATGCCTGATGTTTGTATGTTTTACATGTTGGTCCATAGAAATGTAGCAGTTGGGGGAAGGAGCTCTGTCCCTGATTACCACAGCTACTTAAAGAGCCCCGAGACAGATAGTGGGGTGAGCACAGGGGTGTTGAAGTGGGGGCGACCCAAGGACTCAGAGGCAGTAGGGGCCGTAGCAAACCAGATAGGTGAGAAATGTAGAAAGAAAGGGGGCCCACAGAGACTGCTAGTGTTAGGGGGGCCACGGTAAAGTGCTTTGGCGCTAGGTGAACGCCAGAGGGTATTTTAAAAGTATTACTGTCAACATATGCCTTTTTTTACATATTTCCTTCCTTTACCTTCTTCAGTGCTACTGCATGTGACAACATGTAACATTATGTACTGACACTGTATATACCTGTAATCTAACCCTAATCCTAACCCTTACTCTAACACCAAGGTACAGTGTAGGTACATAATGCTACCTGTCATTACAAACTTTATTACCCTGTACTTCATGATGTAGAGACACTGTAATAGGCACTGTTGAAAAAAAGTGTAACCCAAACGCATGTTGTGTGAAGTCAGGCTGAGACAGTGTATTTCTACATCAGTGCAGCGTCATACATGCTTTGGTTGAGCAATTCATTCATGAGGTGCAGAAGTGAATAGTGAATCCAGTAGTAGTGTAATAACTGTAATATAAATGAAGGATTTTAGTGGGGGATAGTAACAGAGTCTTAGCAACTTTTTAGTTTTACAAACTCAATTCATCTGCTGTCTGGCCTATTTTTGAGCTATACCATTTGTCTGGTACAGGTCAGACAAAACAAGCAGCTGCAGTGTTCTTCGTAAAGGTTAAGTGTTAGGCATGCCTACATGCCTGAGTGTTCTGCACTGAACTGTGAGATACGTTTGAGAAAAATGTCAGAACTAAACAGTTGTCACAGTAATTGTATTCAGTGATGGGGAACCTGGATTCAGAAGCTGCAACCCAACAACACATATTCAAAATTAACAGATTCTACTAGTGTACTTCATACAGGTGATTTTACAGGTGATTTCAAGTAATAAACTCCTCTACCTGGCTAAAAAGAATAAAAAAAAAAAGATGTGGTACTAGGTTGTAGCTTCTGAAGCCAGAGGTCTCATCAGAGATTGTATTGTAATACACTTGATTTAACTTCACCACCAACAAAAATACTGTTTCAAGGCACAACACAAAATATAAGGTCTAAAGGGAAGCAGAGACATATTTGCTACATAGAACTCATCAAAGAACGTTTATTCTATTTTGTTAGATTGTACACATACAATAGTCTTTAGTAGCTGTGTCTCCAAGCAGCTGTTTAGAACACAGTCTTTGTTCAGAGTTTTCCTTTCATGAACTACAGGCATTCCCTTAACTCTGCTGTCTGTGTGGTTGTTTTACTTTGTCTGGCTACAGACTTCTATCAGTCTCTGTCACTTCTCATCTGAGGAAGAGCTTCATCTTTTTGACACAAGATGATTCATGTTTTTACCTACATCTTCCTCCTCTCTGTTGCTCCTTGTTTGCCTCAGTTGTTTTACATCTGTTTGGTGGCTTAACAGCCCCAACCCAGTCTCCTCTCTGATATATGACGTAGTCACAAAGTGTCCATCTCACTTTTGCTCCCTTATTCTTCCATTTTATTAACTGACGTTTCATGCAAGTGGTCTTCATCCCACTTACTGACGATCTTTGGTTTAGCATCTATTTAAATTACGAATGTGTGCATCCTCTTCCTATGCTTCTAGTCATAAAGTGTCCCACATCCAGAGACAGAGATCCTGGCTTTAAAAAGTAAAAACCCTTCCACATACTTGATCCAACCATTTGCCGAACCAACTGATCTAATGAACACAAATCAGCCAGGTAGATCTGCTATTTAGTGAAATCACCTGTGTTAGGTGAATATTAGGAGGATATGGCAGGATTTTTCCTTTCTGAAGCTGGTATCTTCACCTCTGCCTACAACTCTCCACTATGTTGCAGGCACCATGTTCACTACGTGATACCGTACGATGGGGATCACTCCCTGGTGGACTCGTCGGAGAACTACTTTGTGAGTGACAGTGTGACCAAGCAGGAGATGGACCTGATGCTGGGGCTGCTCCTGGGCTTCTGCATCAGCTGGCTGCTGCTGTGGCTGGATGGGGCTCTGCACTGCGCCGTCAGGGCCTGGAGGGCCAGTCGCTACTACGGTGAGCGGCCCAGAGAAGGGTGCTGTGTTGGGGAGGGGGATAAGGGTGGGGACTGGCTAGCTGGACACACTTGCAAATTAAAGAGGGGTACTGTGTTATGGGATAGTAGTGTATTTGTGGGGGGTTAATGCAAGTAAACGCTGTTTATGCACCTCTTCAAAGCAACGTTAATTGGCCTTTTTGTGATCGCTAATGTTAATGTTAAGGAATGTTATGAATAGGTTGCCCACCTTTTTACTACTGTACATATAGTTTACCCACCTTTCTTTTAACCACCACACCACTGATTGGGCAGATGGATTAGGGAGGGCATTGGCGGGGAGACACTGCACTTGCAGGTTAGCTACACTGTGTCTCTGTTAGCCAAAGAGAGGGTTACATTTCAATGTTACTGTAAAGGCTAACATGTGAAAGACGCTGTACAAATAACAGGTGAAACACTGGGGGCACCATACATATGTAAACAAAAGATCTTATAGGGTACAAGACTGCTTACATTAATCTTGATATTTAAAAAAACAGACTTGGTAAAATGTGAATACAGTAAAGAAAAGTAAAAAAAAAAATCTAAACTTTGGAAATCTGTTGCCAGCACAGGGATTCTAGCAACTTTTGGTTGGCTGCAGCTTATGCAAACATAACAGCAACATATGCACTGCTGTTTTCCTCATCTTAGGGACGAATACGGTTAGCCATCATTTCATGGGTGGGGGACTGTTTACCACTGCTAGTGTTTGATGTTGACTGATGCCAGCCATTAGAAGGAAAGAACACTTGACCTTTTTGTCATCAAAGTGATGGTTTCATTAGCATTCACACCACCAGCTAAAACATCAGTTAGCTTTAATTATGGCATGACAGTTCACATGATGCAGGACGTGAGACCACAGGAACCAAACAACCACCGGGGTCTTTGTAACCGCATAGTTCCTCAGGGGGCAAAGTGATAGCCATGTTGAGCCTGGGAGCCCAAGTGAGGCTTTTAGAGGAAAACACTCTCAGATTTACCATCTTCAAGTATCCCACAGGGAGCCGGTTAGAGGGCTGCACGGTCGAGATACAGGGAGATGAAAAAAGGGGCAACCCACACCAAGACGTGGAAAAGGGGACAGAGAGAATGAAAGGGGAATAGAGAGAGAGAGAGTGAGAGAGATTTTGAGAGAGTGAGTGAGAAAGAGAGAGAGAGACAGTGAAAAGAGAGAGAGATGTCACAGGCAGGCTGACATGCACGAACAATGTACCACCATGAGAGATGGAAGTTCAGCATGAAGAGGGGGAGCTTATAATAGGCTGCATGCCACGGCTTAGAGCCAGACGCATGTGCGTCTAACCATATGCGGCACATACACACTGCGCTCGGGCGAACACTCATACCTGGGTGCATCCTTCAGGCGTGATGGCAGGCAGCGAGTGAGCGTGGCCGGATAGCACATAAAAGAACTGAATGCATTTTTTAAATGCAGCCAGGGAGTAGCAATCAGCCCGAGAGTAGACAGGTGTGAAAGCTGTCTCCGAAGGAATGTGGGGGATACCCCTGAAGTGGTGTGCTCAGAGCAGCCAGTGAGGCAGTGACGTTGATGGCAGGTCAGGCTCGTTTAGCCTCTCCGAGATGGGGGAGAGAAGGTGAGGCTGATGGAGTACAATGGTGGAGGTTGAAGACATGTGGGGGTAGGGTGACGGTATGTGTGCGTGCGTGTGTGTGCATGTGTGTGGTGGGGGGTTGGGCTGGGGTGGTGGCGGCGACGGTGAGGGGAGATACCGTGAAACCCCCACCCCCAACACCACGTTATACACATGCATGTGCGCGAACACACACACTCTCTCTCTCTCTCGCCTGCACCCTCTCTCTTCTCGAGGAGCTAAAAATAGACTGAGAGCAGCTGGAAAGAGAAGGCGCGTGAGGGAGAGACATGTGTGAGGACACACACACACATACACACACGCAGACACACACACATGCACACACACACCTTGCACGCCATGTCCCACAGTCCCTCATATACTTGCACGGAAATACACACACAAACACACACACACACACACACATACATACTGCATCTAGTGGAACACATTGATTTCTTTACCCTCTCTCTCTTTCTCTATTTGTATTCTTTCCTTCTCCATCACTGGTTCATGGCAGCATATCCTTGACATCTACCGACTGCCTGTATTAGTTTTCCTTTCTTTTATTCCGTCTCTTTTCAAATCCAAATTCAATAGTTTTGGCATGGCTGGGATATTCAAAGAAATTTTTTAATTAAATTGAAAATGTAATGATCACAATTGTTTGAACCATATGAACAGAAATTGATGACTTGGCACAAATTGCTTCCCATCCAGTATTCTCTTGTTTGAACAAAGGCTGGTGCTGTACCCCACCCCACCCAGCGTCCTGCATTGCATTACCATTACAATCCTGTCCATCTCAATCACTTTCTTTTTTCATTCAAATCAGGCTAGAAAATAAAATGAAAAAGAAGATAAGAAAAAAAATGGACCCCTTATTCTTGTCGTTCTCTGGATACCCTTCACAGCAGTCCTTGTAGATGGCATACCCATTCACTACTATAAATAACTCTGCCCCCCTCCACCCGCCTGCAACTGCCTTCACCCCCCCCCCCCCCCCCCCCCGCCACCTAGTGCTCTCTCACACACACACACACACACACACTGTCCCCCCCTCCTTCCATCACAGTGATGTGTAGTGGGCTGTGTTGTCTGGGGATCTCACGTCCCTTCTTCCTTTCTGTCTCTCTCTCCGCCTCTCTATCGCTCCGTCTCGACACTCCTTCCCGTTAGTCCCAACTGCCCTCCGGCATGTCTGGTGCTTCCTGTACCAGCTAAGAAAATGGACACCTTAAAAAAAGAGCTCCCTCCTTGTTAGCGATTTTTATGTCTATTTCCTTCATTTTCTAGTTTTATATCTATAACATAATATAAATGTGAAATATAATTTTATTTCAATATGAAGTTACATTTAAAGGTAAAACAAAAATATGTTTGATGTTGCATCCCATTTTTACAACCATAACACCTCTTTCCCATCTCATCAATAGAGCACTCTTCCTCTCTCATTTACTGCTGCCATTAGTAAGTTCACAATTTCCAAAGATTTATTTGAGAGCAACGATGTATTTATATTTAATTTGACGTGTAAATATTGAACATGGACTACCCATTAACATGCATATTACAAAAAGCAGAATTGCAGTCATCATTACACTGGCAGAAAAAAAAAGCCATGAGGTGGTGTGAAACAGCAAGTATATGCCCTTTATGTAGTCTGCTCCATTTCTGAGTGTCCTACTTCGATGTCTAGCAGCCTCATTTTTGTCTCCTTTTTTTTCCCCCTGCCTCCAGACACCCCTTCCTGGTCATGGCTCCCACAGTTCTGTAATCTGCGAGACCTGCGCAGACGTGCACAGCTGCGGCAGCTGGAGGACTCCAGCGGCAACATGGTGCACATCAAACAGAAGCTCTACCACAACGGTCACCCCAGTCCCCGTCATCTCTGACTCTTGACAGCATTATTGCCAAACTGCCCCATTGCCGACTGCTGCCTCAGAGACCCATGGTCGCTGACCCAACTCACGTCAGCGCCACCTCCTAGACTCTACAAATCCCCCCCCCCCAACCCCCCCTCCCTCTCGACACAGTATTTCAAAATGAAAATGAAAGAAAGCAAACAAAAAAATGGGGAAAAAAATCAAACGAGGAGAGTAATTGCCAACAAAATCCAAACTTTGTGTCAATGTCCAAATATGTTTGCAGGAACAAATAATTTTTGAGGGTCTCTGTTGTATATTTTTTCCCTTTGTTTGTTTGTTGTTTAAAAAAAAAAAAAAAAACTCGGCATGCACTTTTAAAAAATGGGGGTGGGGGGGGGGTTAGGGAACGGGCAGTTGCCAAAAATGGGGCAGTGAGACTTGGGTTTCAGGTTCCTTTCTTCCGTCTTTGGCAACTTTTTGTTTCTTATTTTCCAATAAGGGAAGGTGACCTTTTTGGGGAGGGAGTAATAATTTGGGTCGGGTTGGGTTCCATGATTTTGTGACGACGGCATAGATAAAGACAACTGCTCATGTACATAATTATAAATATGGTTTTATGGGATTTCCAAAATAATACAGGGTTAGGGGATACCATGGTGGGAGGGAAAGTCACTAGCTGGAATGAACAGTGTGGGCATGAGAGGAATGGTGGGAAAAGGACCGTGCGTAGTGCGAATGGGATGGACTGCAAGAGCTTGAATAAGAGTGAAGTGATCTCCGTTACTGACTGATTAATTAGCTTTGTTACTTAGTGAAAATAAATGAATGTATTAATTTTATCTGTAAATATTCGAAAGGGAGGGGAGAGACAAATTGATGGTCAGGGTTCTCTGCGCTACACTGAAAGTTACCCGTCATGAATTGAGAAAGATTTCAGCACTTGCCTTGTCTTCCCTACACTGTGTCCAATAGCCCTTCCTGGTTTGCTATTTAATAAATCCACGTTCAACAAGAGCAACCAGCCTGCCAGCAGAGAGAACCCTGACCTGATTTCCCCTTCCTCTCAGTGTCCAGACATTGCTGTTGTGGAGATAAGATGTCTGTTTTATTAAAAGTGCCATTGAAGCACAACAGTGACACCTGTTGTTGGGACAGGTTATTTCTGATGCATTGTGGTGCACAAATGTAGTGTGTGTGTGTGTGTGTGTTTTGTTTGAGACAGAGGCGCTTGTTTTAGAAACAAACATCTGAGATTTATTTTCAAAAAAAAGGCAACAATTACATCATACTTAACCCATTTAGACAAATCACACCGAAAAGAAAATCAAATAACATGAGGCACAAGTTGTTTTCTGAAAACAAACAAAAATGAATTACAACATCTGACAATGGAAAACCCCATCCAACGATAAATAGGACCCACATGAGAATATTTCTGGAAAAAACGATGAAACTGTAAAATCAGCTTTCACATAATGACAATGAAGTGAAAAATCAGCATGGCTAAAACTATGATGTACAGTACATATTTCACAGTAATTTATAAATTACATGTAATGTGTCTGAGATCACCAGTATATTACTGCTAGTTACCAGTTTGGGTAACCACAACACATTCTGTACCTCAAAGAGCTTACTGAAAAACTGTAGATTTTGAATTCATTTGTATAATTGCCACAGGTACGATTACAAAAACTGGTTTGAGGAACACACTTATGGTTCACACAGTATCTCTATCTCAGCAGCATGAGAAAACATTCTTTCTGAGTACTTTCTCCACTTACTGGCAGTTTATCAAACCATGTCAGTTTGAATTTACTGCCTACACATGTATGAGAACAGAGAGAGAGTTCATTAAGAGGTTCAGGCACTAGTCAACTGACCAAGGTGGATCGCAGCGTTTTATGTAGGCAGGTCACATTCACTGAACCTCTGAAGGCACACTTGGTTGCATGTCTACCGGTCTTGGATGAAGTGGCTCATTAGTATTCAACAAAGAAAAGCAACTTGGAATAAACTCTTGACAGTGCTGTATAGTTTTGCATACATTTTCTATTGTGCGCTGTGGGCTTGCATCCATGAGATATTCTGTGGGTATCTTCCAAGTCAACTTTCAAAAGACTTCAAGAAAACTGGGCAGCTGGAAAGGGTGAGAGGGTCCATTTAATTCAGTGCTGCATTACCTATATAAAATTACAGTGCAACTTTGCATGGTTTATGTTGAAGTGCTGAAGCCAAAAAGGCTCTTCCTCATAATTTGCTGATTTACGTGGACCCTATTTACATGGACCTCAAACCCCAACATCCACACTCTTCCATCACCCCCATTAGGGACCCAACTGGACACAACATTCAATTCTGCACCACTTTGCTATTCTTATGTCATCTGTGTTGGAAATAATATTTCTGTTAGATTAGCTCTTCCTGCATCTCCAAACCTTGGATATGAAAGTATCTGAGAGTTTATGATATCGTGCATGAGCTCCCCTTGCCTTTACCACCTTTTGGATCATCAGGTTTGGGCTTGTTTTTGTCCTCGGACTCTGTGTCAGGAGCAGGGGAGGTTGGGGTTGATGTACCCTGGGTGTCCTGGGTAGTGTCTTTTGTACTTGCGGGAGCCTCAGCCTCTTTGGCAACCTCAGCCACTGCAGGCTCTGCTTCCTTTGCGACCTCAGCCACTGGAGCTTCCGCCTCTTTAGCAACCTCATCCATTGGAGCTGCAGCCTCCTTTGCAACTTCAGCCACTGCAGGTTCTGCCTCCTTTGCAACCTCAGCCACTGGGGCTTCGGCCTCTTTAGCAACTTCAGTCACTGGAGCCGCAGCCTCTGTTGCAACCTCAGCCACAGGTTCTGCTTCCTTTGCAACCTCAGCTACTGAGGCTTCTGCTTCTTTTGCCATCTCAGCTGCTGCAGCCTTTGCTTCCTTTGCCATCTCAGCTACTGCAGCCTCTGCTTCCTTTGCAATCTCAGCCACTGGCGCTTCTGCTTGCTTTGTGACCT
Organism: Setipinna tenuifilis; assembly: GCA_030347295.1. Taxonomy (NCBI): domain Eukaryota; kingdom Metazoa; phylum Chordata; class Actinopteri; order Clupeiformes; family Engraulidae; genus Setipinna; species Setipinna tenuifilis. The sequence continues at coordinate 10,325,610 of CM059270.1, read as the reverse complement.
CAGTCACTGCAGGTTCTGCTTCCTTCACTGCTTCAACAACTGGAGATTCGGCCTCTTTAGAAACCTCAGCCACTGGTGCCGCAGCCTCTGTTGCAACCTCAGCTACTGCAGGTTCAGCTTCTTTGGCTACCTCAGTCACTGCAGGCTCTGCTTCCTTCACTGCTTCAATAACTGGAGCTTCAGCCTCTTTGGCAACCTCAGCCACTGCAGGTTCTGCTTCTTTTGTGACTTCAGCAACTGGAGCTGCAGCCTCTGTTGCTACCTCAGCCACTGGAGCTGCAGCCTCTGTTGCTACCTCTGCCACTGGAGCTGCAGTCTCTGTTGCTACCTCAGCCACTGCAGGTTCAGCTTCTTTGGCTACCTCAGCTACTGCAGGTTCTGCTTCTTTTGCAACTTCAGCAACTGGAGCTGCAGCCTCTGTTGCTACCTCTGTTGCAGCCTCAGCTACTGCAGGTTCAGTTTCTTTTGCAACCTCAGCCACTGCAGGCTCTGCTTCTTTTGTGACTTCAGCAACTGGAGCTGCAGCCTCCGCTACTGCAGGTTCAGCTTCTTTTCCAACTTCAGCCACTGCAGGCTCGGCTTCCTTCACTACCTCAGCCACTGGAGCTGCCGCCTCTGTTGCTACTTCAGCTACTGCAGGTTCAGCTTCTTTTGCAACCTCAGCCACTGCAGCTTCAGCTTCCTTTGTTATTTCTGCCACTGCAGGTTCAGCTTCTTTTGCAACCTCATCCACAGCAGGTTCAGCTTCCTTTGTTATTTCTGCCACTGCAGGCTCTGCTTCTTTTGCGACTTCAGCAACTGGAGCTGCAGCCTCTGTTGCTACCTCAGCCACTGCAGGTTCAGCTTCTTTGGCTACCTCAGCTACTGCAGGTTCTACTTCTTTTGCAACTTCAGCAACTGGAGCTGCAGCCTCTGTTGCTACCTCAGCCACTGGAGCTGCAGCCTCCGTTGCTACCTCAGCTACTACAGGTTCAGCTTCCTTTGCAACTTCAGCCACTGCAGACTCTGTTGCTACCTCTGTTGCAGCCTCAGCTACTGCAGGTTCAGTTTCTTTCGCAACCTCTGCCACTGCGGGTTCAGCTTCCATTATTACTTCTGCCACTGCAGGCTCTGCTTCTTTTGTGACTTCAGCAACTGGAACTGCAGCCTCTGTTGCTACCTCAGCCACTGGAGCTGCAGCCTCCGTTGCTACCTCAGCTAGTACAGGTTCAGCTTCCTTCGCAACTTCAGCCACTGCAGGCTCTGCTTCCCTTGCTACTTCAGCTACTGGCGCTGCTTCTACCTCCTTTGCAGCTTCAGTGACAGTGTCTTTGGCTTCATCAGCAGGCTTGGCTGAGGTATCTGCGGCAGCTTCTGTGACAGCTGGCTCTTCCTTAGTTACAGCAGCACTCTCCACTTCCTTGACTTCTGCAGTAATATCTACATCTTGAATAGGAATGGAAACAGCAGGCTCTGACTCCTTGGCTGCTGGAGCCTCAGCCTCCTGCACAAGAGGTTCAGCTGCTGCAGTTCCAACTGGAGCCTCCAGCACTTCTCCCTCTTTGGCAGCTGGGGCAGCAGCAGCAGCAACTGTCGCTTCTGCCAACGGTGTTGCTGCTACTTCAGGAGAGACAGCCACAGCTTCAGCCTCCTTCACTTCGGAAACTGCCTGTTGATGAGCCATGACTGCCTCCATGACTGGGAGGATCTGCTGAATGACAGGAGCGGAGTCCTGGGCAGGCGGAAGGACCTCCTGGGCCGCAGCAGTGAATCCTATCTGACCGCCACTGTCTGCCACTACCTCCTTTGGCAAAATGATGCCAACCTTGCCCAGGCTCTCTGAGGCTCCTTCAGTATGCAGCCAGTCCATCTTCTGCATGTGCTGCTGGACTGCATCAGCGACTCGTGCATCAATCATGGCTTCTGTCAGAACCCCATCCTCCGATGAGTACGCAGCCGCCTGGCAGGGAAAAGCGGGGAGAATTCTCATTACTTCTCAAGTGCATGTGTCAGATAAGTCTTCCCGGCAAAAGCATTTTGAACTCCTAAATCTGACAGTCTCATCAAAGACAAACACACACACGGGCGCGATCTTACCTGCCAGGCCACACCAAGTTTCGATATTTCACGCCCTGACATGCCATCAGTCAATTCAGCAATATCCGTACACTTCTTCCCATAGTCAAACTGGGCCAGCTTCAGCCTCCTTATAAGTGAACAGAGGATAAAGTTATTTCTTAAGTGACTTTTTGGTTTCACTTTGTTTTTACATGACCTTAAATGTCAACTGAAAAAAAAAAACATTCTCAACAAATTAATGATAGTGATTAATTTGTTGACAATATAATCATTCAATTAATTTTAGGCATTAGCCTGAAAAATGTAATTTAAAGCATGTGTTCACTTTCACGTGTGGGTTAGAACTATAATTTCCAGAGGGTTCCATTTGAGTTATTCCAGTGTACAGGAGCAAAATTCTTTCTTTAATTGCTACCTTGACTACAACTGGTGCAACTGGTGTAAATTAACCATTCCACAGTATACTTTTGACATACATTGTGATCATTTGTAAGCCTAGAATTTTAAGAATGACATGCTGATTATACCTAAAAACTAGTACACTTACCCTAAGTGGTGCTAAACTTTGTTCTGAAACCATTAAAAGAACTTACTGTCGTCCTGTAGAGGCAGGGCCCAGTACGTATTTGTCAAAGTAAAGCCGCACCAGCCTCTCCCTTTCCTCCAGTCCAGGAAGGGCGAAGTTGACAATCTCATCAATACGGTCGTTTATAGCCCAGTCAAACTGTTCGGGCTGGTTACTGGCCAGCACCAACATAAATCTAAGGGAAAATGATTGGAAAGGTATGTCAGCGCAGGAACCTGGGGTGGATTGCATGCTCATCTGTGGTCTGTCTCTCCAAGGATAAAAAAGGTCATGGGAACAAGGTCACGGCACCCACTTGTTGCTCTGCTCCCCGGTGCGGTAGAGGAATGCGTTGAGGGTAGCACGTAGGTCTTCGCTTATCTTCTCCTGCAACAGACACACATACACTCACGTGGTCATAACCAGGCAACTTCACGCATGTGTAAACAATGAAAGCAACACACAGCTTGCGTGCACTTGATTAGACACGCTCTCAGCTGACTCACAGTTGCTCTCTTGCGCAGGAAGGCATCAGCTTCATCCACAAAGAGCAGGAGGCTAAGAGGGGGGATGGGGGCAGATGAAGAGTAGTGCGTCAAAAACAGTGTGCAGCTTTGACCACAGTTCACTGAGCTTTGCTTATTTATTCATGATATATTTAACTTACTTATTTATAGAGCATATCTTTAACATTTGCACTCAGACTTTGTGGTTTGAGAATGTGAGGTACACATGTAAACATCACCAAAATTCATTGGCATGCTACTGAGAGCATAAAGGCCCCCACACACATGCTTCGACATAATGTGGCTTTCACAGACTTAAATACAATCCCACACACCAGGGTTGAACTTTTATGCTGACATTGTGTCAATTATGATTTGGATCTATTTTTTTCAGGAGCACTCCATAAACTTTATTGTTTATCAAAGCAACTGTACATCAAATCCTTAGATATTACTATGCGTGCACGTGCAGCACGGCCAGTGTGCGTGGGCAAACAAAATGTTTGAAATCGAAAGTCCTCCGCAAAAATATTAAAGCCGGTGTGCAGAGGCCTTAACACTCCAAACACCATGGTTATTGTGCCAGAGAATGCATATACTTGATGGCTCTGTGTATTCTCAACATTGCTTTTTTTGGAGAAGGGGTACGGGATAAAGTAATAAAAAGAGGTGGTTGCCTCACATTAATGAAAAAACAGTAGTTTCTACACAGTGTCACTGTCATAAATCTCAAGGCCACATCACATTAAATGAGGCATTAAAACATTCACAGCGATGATAAATTAGCGTGTGCAGTTCTACTAAATGGTCCCTCTGTGCCATCTGGGCTTGGAGGGGGGGGCGGGACTCAACAATTTCGTGCACTTGGGTGGGCAGAGAGCTTACCCGCGCTTGCTAGTGTTGGCCCAATCAAAGACTTTGTGCATGGCAGTGACACCCTCTCTGCCCATGGGCGCCACATCCCCGCCAGTCATGATGGCATAGTCCATTCCGGAGTGCAAAGCAAGTTTCTGAGAGCCAACAGCAAAGCAATTAGTCACTTCACAGAATGGATGAGTCACTTGAGCACATTATACAGCATACAACTCACAGTAGGCTCCTTATTGCTCTGCGTCTTTGATTAGTTTCCTAATGTATTTCTGAAAACTTCATGAATGCGTCCTATAGGGTTGCTCAATTATAAAAATGAATACAGTGAAAGCTATTGAGCATAATTTATTAATTACATTTGGAAACATGCTGCATTTTTTACCCTAAAAACTTTTAAATCGAGAATTTCCTTACACTTTGACATTTCCCTTTGATTTTGAACTTCCTTTCGTATGGTATGTATATGTGTAATTCGGTAAAAACCAAGGACAAAAGCCTTATAGTCTAGGCCTACTTTCCACATGGAATGTGACTAAATAATCATTTGAACCACATTGTATTCTTGAGGTTGTTGGGAGTGAGAATTACAATCACAATTTAAATTTAATTTATTGAGCAACCCTATCCAATGAGGATATTAAATAAACCTTAGCTTCTCATGATATACCTTAGCAAAGAGTGTTTTGCCAGTTCCTGGAGGGCCATACATGAGGATATTTCTGTAGAGGCCGCGGTTCTTGCGCGTGTTGTGTGTAGCAATGGCAATGTCACGAACACGCTCCTCCAGGACAGGCTACAGCAAAGAGGTGAAGAAAGGTCAAGGGTATTACAAATAACCTTGGCTTTCTTCTATATTCGCCTGCTCTATAAAAAAAAGTTTAATATTATCTCAAATAAAATATGGTGGTGCTGGCAATTTCTTGCCTTTACCGTGAATACCCACACTCAGCACAACTCCCTCCAGGGCATCTTGGGCTTTGCTGAACATGCGCTTGGTTGTCTGAGGAGAGAGGACAGAGGCTCAAGCTGTCACTGCTTGCCTTCGAGTATTTTTGTAAATAAAGTCAATCTGTGATTTACAACGGCGTGACTGCCGAGAGGGAGACGCGGACTGAGCCATTTTGGCCCATTTAGAGGGGGGATTACCTTAACGGGATGCTTTACTGCCTCACCAGCACTGATCCTGGAGGTCTCTCTGACCAGTGAGGGCTTTCCTAGACGTGCCTCAATGTAACGGGCAGCCACCCCAGTGGCATTGCGCGCGGAGTAAATACCCACTGCCAGCAGAGACAATCCTGCCACCTAGAGGAGCATTAAAGAATTACACAAATGTAATTTAGGGCCATCTGATTTGTGAAGTGGAGAAACTTCAGGACTAAGATGTCCAATGCATGATAGTGACGGTGAGGGAAAGAGGAAGGTCTACTTACTGTAACAGTGACTTTATCCCAGTCTGTAACAAATGCCTGAAAGCCCTCTCCAAACACAGCACCTGCAGTTCTGATATAAATTTTAAAAAATAGTTTAAAAAAAGGAGAGAAAAACTATTCAATCCAACAAACCACAGGCTCCAAAATCCAGAAGTATTGTTTAAATTAAGATCACATTAGAGAGCAACAAAGGACAAAACCTACTGTAAAAGTGATATGGAGTAAAGTCACTGCACTGAGTGCCAAAGCGAAGGCTGGGATACGTGTCTCACTCACCTGATGGACTCCAGTACGGTCTGCCTGTGCTCGGCCGCCTTCAGGCGAATCTGCTCCCGGATGATGTCCGCGTTGTCCCTCTCCACTTTGGCGCGCGCCTGGGCCTCGGCCTCCACACGCATCATCTCATTCTTGTGCCGCAGCTCCATCTCATGTTCAATGGTGGCTGAGGGGTAGGAAGGTTAGAGGAAGTGGAGTTAGCAGTACTGATCAATTGCAGGAGATTAGTTGTGGGCAATTAAATCTACAAAGAATTGTCGAGGGAGCAGATCTTGACTCCAACTCCACTGCAGTGCTGCTGATTTCACCAAGTTAATTGCCTGGCCATGGTTTCCATAGAGTTACTTTAGGGCATAACTCAAAATAGTCAATTTTAAATGCATGCAACTATAATTCTAACTACTACTACTACTACTACTACTGACCACTGGTTTTAATTTGAAGAGTTTAAAAAAATTTGCTCTACTACATTGCTCGAAAGGTGTCAAATTCCACAAGTGTGGAGCAGATGGGCTGAACTGTTATGATGTTGAGTTTTCTGTACCTCTCCGCATGGCTTCCTGCTTTTGGACGGACTCCTCCTGTTTGCGAAGACTCTCATCATTAAGGAGTTGCTACAGTATAAAAAAGAAAACTATGTTAAACACATGAACCAAATCAAATCTTTGTTATGAGTAGAACAAACATGATGCCCAATGGTTTGTAATTGAGGTGATATTCCCTCTTGTATAGTTTTTGAATATGAAATACCCACAGAAACCACAAGACACCCATATGAACTTTCAAATCAATTTGAACCACTAACTGACTAAAATCTGCCAAAACAACAGCTCATATGCTGACCGAAACTGGTCCAAAACTATGGAAAATTAACAACGGGTTAGCCTTTATCATCACAATGATGCAACAGTGCAAAAAGAGCACATTACAAAAGAAGCAACAAAGCATTTTAGCACTAGAAAAGACAGCATTTTAGTATAAATCTGGGCTTACTGAGTCAACTGTCATTTCATTCAGTTCATGTATTTTTTAATTACTGAGATGTAGAGCTGCTCTTCATGGCACTTTTGTACACAATAATGAGCCATTTCAATTTTATTCATTCCAATTACCAGCGTTCTTGGGGAAGTTAAAAAAAAAGTCACCTGTTGCCGTAGCTGGTCGTCATATCTCTGTCTGGCCAGCTTATCTTGATACTGTGCCCTCTGTAGGAAACAGAGACAATGTGATGCTTCAATAAGAACCGCAACAACGACAGATAAACTTTTATTAAGGGCAGACCATCTGTTGTGCCTACAGCTTGGTTCTGTTTGGTCTCCTCCCCAAGGGTCTTCCTTCTCTCCTCTCCCTGGACGCGGATTTGGTCCGCTTTCAGCTGCTCCACTGCTGCTTCATATTCCTGTTGGAAGAAGAAGCTTTTGTTAAAATGATTTCAAAATGGCCCTTCCTCATTTATGTTCAAAACATGAGTTAGAGTGGTTTAAATGGCTAGGGTGTGACTATGCATTACATTGTGGCAGAGGTGTCAAGTCTAGCTTTAGGACGAAAAAACTCGGAAAAAACATATTTGATTTAACCCACTGAAACAAGCCAGTTTTATACACATAATTGGTGAAATTACCCATGTTAATACTACTCCTAGTACTACATGACATTAGACATTGCATGTGGTGCATCATCTTGCTGGAGGGCAAAGATGTTGGCAAAAAAGTGAAAAATTAACAGAAGACAGAAATGTCAATGTCTGAATTTGTATTATCAGCATGGACTTGGGACTTTCTTTACAGTTACCGACGAGTGGTGATATTGCCTTGTTCTGCAAAGTCAATATCCCTTTTAACTGAACACATTTGGGGAGGGGGGTGGAGATGAGGGTATACTATTCTCCTCATTTAGGACTAAATATGTTACATGCCTTCAACTTGGTTTGATGCTCCAACTGCACTGTTTGCTCCTGCATGCGTGCCAATCCCAGTGCGTCTTTCGCATGACCTGAGAAACATTAAATAAAAAGAGATTTGCAGACAAATTTTATTACGTTATAGGTTTACACATTGTCAGCATGTTTATTCTGATACTTATACTTATACAAGTGCCAATTTATGATATACAGTGGAGGAAACTGCCATGTACTATGTGAGATAAAGCAGACTAGCAAGCAGACCTCACACAGTCTATAAATGACCCTGACGCCTGACACATGCATGTTCCTGCCCATGCATAGACATACATGAATGTATAGGACACACACTAGCGGGCGGAATGTGTCTAAACGAACAAGTGAAGCGACCTATTCCATTCAACATGTGCAGAACAGTTTGTTCTCTCCACGAGCTCAACCAGACACGCCCACTTGAACCCCCTTGCATCTTGGGTCGTCCACCAATCCGTGACCGTGAAACCCCCAGGTTTTATTTACACATAACTTAGGTTTGTTTAGCTACAAGTTGTCTTTAAAAGGATACGCTTTATTTGTTGTTACGTTAACTACATGCAATGTATTTTTGCAAAAAACACAAGTAGTCTGACTACCCTCAATCAAACCACTAATGGTTATGCAATGCGTTTCGACACGACATATCTGAATGCTGTGTTTGAAGCCTGATCTTGGAATGCATGCTAATACATAAAAAGTCGGTCTGCTCACGGGATTTGTCGAGTTCTTTGGCAGCTTTTGCAGCTCTTTCCAGTCCAGTAGGGTCGAAGTTACTCCACTTGTCCTTGGGTTTGTCGCCTCCACCGCTGGCCCCAGACCCCCCCTCAGATGATGAAAATGTCTCCTCATCTGGCGGAGGTGTCTGAGAACCTCTACCCCAACCAAAGAGCCAAGACATGATTGCACCTTCGAGCCGTGCGCGGTCCGGGGCTCAGGTCTGTGTCTGTGCAGTCTGCTCAACCAGAGCAGCACGGATGTTTTACACACGCGTGCTCCTCGACCAGATTCCACGCAAGCGCAAAAGGAGTAGGTGGGCTTTGGACACGAGGAATGGTTCGCGGGAGTCAGGGTTGCACAGTGCGCAAAACATAAAGAAATAGCTGCATGTGACCTGCAGGAACTCATGGAAAAGGCAGTGTGTTCCTTCTCATAACCCTCTTCAGACTAATGCCACCATGTAAATGTATATGACTATATGATTTGGCTATAATGTGTTTTTTTCACTATAGGGTAATGAATAAAGGCTCACTGATATTCTTGTGTAATGGAGCAGAAGTGTTCATCTTTTTGACACCAGGTTAAGTAAATATGACACTGACAAACAAGAAGATTTGGCACCCCCCTGATTAAAATGCGTCTCTGCAAATGTGCTGTGTTGAAATAATAAAGGTCAGACTGATGGTTTTTTTTGGAGATGCATAAAGATAATATTTATATGTAAAAAAAAACTCTTTTGTTACTTGATATTGTCTTTAATCTATAGAAGCCAAATAGCCCTTTGACCTGAAGCATGGAGCATGTCCATACAGGGTCTTTACATAAGTTACATTTTGTATGTCATTAGTTAATTTATTTTCATTCAATTTGGCCAGAGCCCAGCTCCCCCTCGTCACATCGGCGGCCAGAGCTGAGCTCCCTCCCTACATTATTCATAGTAATACAATAGAAAGAGATATTGACCACTGTGAGTAAAGAAGGGCTTCCCCTCCTTACAAAAGCCAACTTAACCACTAATAATACTGATGCTCTCCCTCATCTTTTATTCATTATGCCTATAAGGAATTAACCCACACTAAACAGACACATATGCAGCAGTAACAGATTGCCACATGTTGGTAAAAGACATTAATCACTTCAGTTTAAAAACTAAAGCACACCCCCAATTTACATTACATTACACTTTTTATCTAATAGATAGAAAATAAAAAATAAAAAACAATAGAGGACACAAATTAAGCTACAAATATGCAGAGGAGAACAGAGTAGGCAAGAAGTAGAGTGCCCCCAATATACTCTCTGCTAATCAAAACCAAATACAATCTGATCAGTCATGGTCTAGGAGTCGAACCCACAGCCAAGCGGGTCACAGGTCCACCCAGACAGGAGGAGACTGAATAACCAGGACTGTCTTTCTCTAGCAGGGCACCTAACCCCACTGCTCTGAGCTGCATGACAGCATGCATACTGTTTTGAGCGCTGGCCTAATGGTTAGGGAGTTGTTCTTGAGATCAGAGGGTCGCTCAAGTTCAATTCCTGTTCCATTTGGGATAAGAGTGGGGGCTTAATGCAATGTCATGTAAAAAGTATTTACTTCAAGTGTCACTTAAAACCGCTGTCACAGTCAAACAGTATGGTATCCTCCTATCCTGCACACTAGTTAGCCAGAAACACGCAAATACTGTTGACTTTGTTTGTGAGTGTCAGGTTGCACTCTGACCCATGCCCTCACAGGTCTCCCCTCCTCTAAAAGTAGAAACACATGTAGGTTAACCATGCACCAACAGTTGTTGGTTATTGATCAATGACATCTAAAGGGGACAGTGTTCAAAGACTAAAATTCACCTCATTCAAGGTTGTGCTGCTTCAGCAGACTTTACGTCAAGGGCTTTTGTAAACTGTGATGCAATTTTCTTGTTGGATAAGGTCTGTGATGTGAAAAAGTCCCAGGCTAGTTCATATGGAGTGGTGCCCATTTGCCAACAGCTGATTGGTGAATGGATGTGACGTTGGTGACGTACGTATAAATAGGAGCGCTTACTACCCGCTCATGTGCGCGTGATATCCTTGCGGAGCTCTACTTTATAAACACCACTGCAAACGGTTCATAATCACGATTTGAAGATGTCCATTATGTGTACTCATATTGGCAGGAGCGCATTGGCATTCCGCGGCTGTGGGGGTATTATGGTACGTAGCCAACTCTCAAATAAATCTAGTGAAAATTATTCTTACGGAGTCATTGTAGGAGAGCTGTTTCGAATTGTTAATAGGCCTACTAAATGAAAGTGAAAAGCGGAAAGAAAGGGTTGTCTACCCTTTTAAGATAGAAAGAATGTGACTGCTCATTGTGGTATAGGCTATATGCGCGTCATGAATCACTACTAAAGATTTTAAAAAGCCAGACGCTGGGGGTAATTTTTATTGAGTGAGAAACGAGGTGAAAGTTTTTACTGTCTGATGTAATGTGCAAAAAGAATGGACTTTTATTAAAGGAGATAAGATCTGTAAAGTTCTGTCAGGTCAACAAATGGATTGCGCAACACCAGCACCTGCCACAGCTCTTTGCTTGTTAGTTCTCTAATAATATGCTCCACAGTAGAAGTACAGTATGACATTGTTGGTCTTGGTCTAGACTGTCATGTGTGTTGTGGTCCAAACAAGCACTCGAGGAAGGTGAGTTGAGTAACGATGTGAAAGTGATGTAACTGATATATAACGTGTTGTGCAAGCTTTACACCACTAGAGGTAGCTCACCGCATACAGTGTGTTGTCTGTCTATGAGAAGTCAGTGTGCTAAGCCAATGGAAAGCCCTCACATAGGGTTAACAGGCGCTATACAGAACCATTGTCAATTCTCTGTGTGACTCAAGTGAAAAGAAAACACTGATGAATAAGGTCTGCCTCTATAATTCATACCTTCTCTTCATTGTCTCACAGATGGTGCGCTATGCACAGACAGCAGCAGCCCCTGCTCCAGAGCCAAGGATAAAGAAATTCCAAATCTACCGGTGGGACCCTGACACACCTGGGGACAAACCACGAATGCAGACATATGAAATCGACCTTAATGCGTAAGTGAGGCTTTTTACAAATGGTCCTCGGTCCCACTAGACTAGTTAGTGCTGTTATTGTAGTCAGGTCTGCCTCCTGCAGCACCTAATATAATGACTGAAATGTCTTTAACAGATGTGGCCCAATGGTTTTGGATGCTCTTATCAAAATCAAGAATGAGATGGACTCCACACTGACTTTTAGACGATCTTGCAGAGAAGGTGAGCAATAGATCGTGGGCATAATGAGACAGTTGAGTGTGTAGTTGTAATAGTGTATGTGTTTAAATTTGTCAGAATAGAAGAATAGAATAGAATAAAACTTTATTCATCCCTTTGGGGGGTCCCTTCAAGGAAACTAGGACTCCAGCAGCAAAGCCCCAATCACAGTACACACAGATGGATACAAAAGTATTGCACAGTTAAATAAATAAGGAGACAGATGGGCTTAAAAGAAAAGTGTCAGTGTGTGTGTGTGTGTGAGAGAGAGAGAGAGAGAGAGCGAAAGAGAGGGATGGAAATTCGCACCAGCCACCAGCCAAATGCTGGTAAAATATAAAAGTGGCTGGGAAATTCAGGACAGAAAATAAGCATTTAATATTGAGTGGCTGGTGAATTTTATAATTCATTTACTGGCTGTAAAGTTCACATTTCAACGTTAATTTCCACCCCTGGTGTGTGTGTGTGTGTGTGTGTGTGTGTGTGTGTGTGTGTGCGTGTGCATACGTGTCATGCAGATATGACATTGTTCTTGTATGGATAATTTCACAGGCATCTGTGGCTCTTGTGCGATGAACATCAATGGTGGCAACACATTAGCCTGTCTGAACAAGATAGACACAAACACCAGCAAAGTGTCCAAGATCTATCCTCTTCCACATATGTATGTAGTCAAAGATCTTGTACCGGTGAGTGTCAGTAGCCACACATAGTTAATGTACACTTTCTCTAAACGTTGTGTGCTATACATTTGCTTGACTGTTTTCCTGAATTATAATTCGCTTTGGATAAAAGTCTCTGCTAAGTGCACTGTAATGTAATGTTTTTAAATAACTTTTCAGTCAGCCATAAATCAGTTGTTGACTCATGGGCACCTATAGCCAGTATTTGACTCAGGAATATGTTGTTTTCCAGGACATGAGCAACTTTTATGCCCAGTACAAATCCATTGAGCCATTTCTTAAGAAGAAGGATGAAAGCCAACAGGGAAAGGACCAGTACCACCAGACTGTTGAAGACAGGCAGAAATTGGTAAATATGACACATACGATCAACAATACCACATGTATAGCTATTGTACTTTATGAGGACCGCCCTAAAAAAGCTTAGTCTTTTCAGGCTTACTTTCAGACAATCATGCCAAATGGTGTAGTGGTCTGAAAATGTCTTCTGAATTCTATATCTCTGTCAAAAGATAAAAAATGGGTAAACTATGCATGTCCCTAACTTTCAAAACCATAAAAGAATGAGTGAATATGGTTTCGTAATTTTTAAAAGTGTAAAAATGCTTGTTAAATGCTTTTACCCTCCACTACACTACTAATAACCCACCCTTTGTCCTGCTATTACATGTTAACTGCCTTAGCAAATACTGCAGAAGGTAAAGCTCTGTATGGTTCACAATGTTGATATTCACGGATCTCTTCTTGTCCCATCTGTCAGGATGGCTTGTACGAATGCATCCTCTGTGCCTGCTGCAGCACTAGCTGCCCCAGCTACTGGTGGAATGGGGATAAATACCTCGGACCAGCTGTGCTTATGCAGGTAAATATGCACTATGTGTATACTCTAACCTCTGGTCTTTCAGTAAACAAATGACAGCAAATGTCATCCTCTTTTATTATGCTGGCCTTGTTTACATCTGATGAGATGATGTTATGATTGCATTTTCACAAATACCCCTTGGGGATGACTAAAGTAAATCCATCTGATGTATTTAGGTGCCATTGTTTTTATGAAATTATTACTAGATGGATTTTAACTTTTTTTACAGTTAAGTGAACGTGTTTCTTTTTTTTTTTAAATGGATGGTCTCCTGTTTCAGGCCTATCGCTGGATGATCGATTCTCGTGATGACTTCACAGAGGAGCGTCTGTCTAAGCTTCAGGACCCATTCTCCCTCTATCGCTGCCACACCATTATGAACTGCACAAAGACATGCCCCAAGGTAACCACAAGTCACAGGCCACTTTTCAGTTTATTACTGGGAAACAAACACAGGTGGAAAGATCCTTCCTTTTGTTATCTTGCACAGGATACGAAACCTTTAGCTAACACTGTATTACTATGATCTGCATTATCTTGATACACTTTAGTGAAAGTGCATTGTGCGCTGATACCTTCCTTATCCTGCTCTTCTCTCCACTTAAAGGGACTCAACCCAGGGAAAGCTATTGCAGAAATCAAGAAAATGATGGCAACATACAAGGAAAAACGAGTGTCTGCCTCTTAACTTGCTAAATAATCTTTCGAATATCATGGATAATATTGTTTTAGTGATACAATATTTAACATATTGTATGTATGTAAATATGAAATATCTGTCACTGAATATCTATCTTCAAATTTGCAGTTTTCTTTGTAAGAGTGCCTGTTTTCATTAATTAATACATTTTAATTGAAAATGTTCATGTGATAGGGTAAGCAGAGACTACCAGGCAGAAAATACATGGACATGAGATATGAAAGTTTAAGCCGCAAACATGGCTGTATTCAGACATAACCTGTTTATTACTATGAATGTGCTATTCACTGCATCTGTGTAATACATGTGCTTGGTTATCCAGTAGAGATACTGTGCTTGTAATATACTTTGTACATATGGATTGTTGCTTTATCATTTGTTATTTATCCAATTGTACCTAATACAGTAGTAGAATTGCCTGATCCTCATTAAAGGTGCCCCTGACTGTAAATATTATGTCATTTTGTTACCTTTAGCCAAAGCAAGTTTTCCCCAACATTCAAAGAAACCTGGGCGTGATCAGTAGGACTCTGTGACATACTTAAGCAATTTGTTAATTTCAGCAAAATCTGCATTAACACAATAACGACGTTTATCATTCTAAATGCCTGCTTCTACCGGTTGTAGGGGTTAAATCTTCGGTAGCTCACCTAGGATAGAGAGCCACTGTAGTTTGGATAGTAGTAGGCCATGTTATGGCCTTTTGATCCGCTTCGTTTGTCGATGCTCATTGTAATCCCTTAGATGCCACTAGGTGGCGTCGTGTAAGTTTCTGAGTGAGTCCACCGTCTGCAGGAGCAATAGAGGAAGGGGCCTGTCGTCACACGTGAGGAGGAGGAAGAGAGATAACCGAAATGATAGTTGTATTGGTTGAGTGAGTCAACCACTACGGAGACTATAAAAACAAAGTGTTTCACAGGCGTTGGGCATGGTATAGCAGCGCAATGACAAGTGGATTTTGTTTAAAGTGACATACTATTTGAGACATGGAGACTTTTGGTAAGTCATTGTGCTACGGAGGAAGGCTGCAGTTTGATAGCTCCCAAACAGAAGACTTGGCATGGGCCGAAATGCACAACAGTTCGAGACGTATGGTCAGCCGATGCGCCAAACATCAGTTTGTCATAGAGAAAATCGGACTCGATGAGAAAGCCTATACAGTATGTCAAGTATCAAGCCTTTTAGTACAACGACTGCGTGAAGCGAAACCGTTCATGCTCGCAAATAGCGTTCGCTGGTCGAGAGCAGTCAAATTACTGTAACAATACATGTAAATGTCCCAATGAGTCCTGCTCATTCTCATGTTTGTGCTGATGTAGGTAGGCAGATTGAGATGCACTGTAACCCGTAAACTTGTCGGTCGGCATGGAACTCCGCTGCCCATGCATAATTATGTCCATGGTCATGTTGAGAGTTGTGTGTAGCCTAGCACTCCTCGGCTAGTCTGGCTATTCAGATCCTTTGAATATAAGGTTTGATGGGATTGCCTTGTATAACCATAAAGCGTAATTGTGACCTATTCAAAACCTTTTGGTCGCTAGCGGCACCTAACCTGAATGTCGTATGTGGGGAAAGGTGCTCCGATTGGGTGATGATGGAAAAGAGATGGGCGGGACTGTTTCAGGTGTGTCAGTTGAGGTGCACCTTGCTTCAATTCAGCTCAGGATTTAGCCGAGGAAGGTCTCCAAACGACACGGCCAGGTTATTTTTGTTATCAGACGCATTGGTGAGTTGTTCTTTAACATTGTAGATGCTCATGTAAGCACAGGAATGGCCATTTCTTTAATTTAGCCTTGGACTTAAAAGTTTTGTTTAAAGACAATATTTGGGGTGGTTTGTTTATTTAACCGTGTCAACTCAGGCAAAGCAAATGAATCCTACCTGGATGTGGTCACTAGAAATCTGAAGACCTGAAATTGTGTAGATTGAGTGTTTGATTTTTAAAAACCATGATTTGGAGTCAGCATAAAGAAGTCTTTGTCTAAGACGCAAGTCATGTCTGTGTGAGTGCTTAGTCTGCCGGACATTCGTTTCCTTATTGACACGACACCTAAAACCGGTTGCTTATGCTTTGGTGACATTTCTATGCCGACGCCATAGCCAGAAGGTGCTCATTTTCATGTCAAAAGTTCTCTTTAATCGTGTGTATTTGTTTGGGGTGTTAATAGGGTGAGATACTATACTAAAAGTATGTTGCATTGTTTTATTTTCTTTGCACTGTACATCCACGGGTAATCGGCCGATGCGCCAGTGGGCAGTGGAGTTGTAACAAGGGCCATATGTAGATTTCAGTGAGTTCATCACAAGTGAGGAGTCCAAGGAAAAAAAAACTGGCATCGTCATGAAATGCAAAACCTGAGAAAATGTAGTGTATTAGTTTAAAATGCCTTTAACTCGAATGTGCTCGTCTATTCACATGATTACTTTAGGAAAAGCTCGGGTTTAAATGCATCTACCCATTGTGGAAGTAACTTTAAAAAAATCATTTTGTGACTTACTATGCACGTTTTTCCGTGGACTCCAAGTATTTTCCCTGTTTCTAACTGTTAAAGGCCAAGATAGCTTCTGGCCTCAGCTGAATGAGCTCGTGACTGGCAAACAAACCATCTCAGCTGATTTGTTTCATTTCCCCTCTCTTATTTTGTGTGTGTTGTGGCTAAGGGATGACCGCAACCCACAGCTGCCTTTCCCATGAACCAGGCTATGTTTGATATATGGCAAGCTGGTACTACCTCAATAAGGGTCTTTGTGTAATGTGGTAAAGTTGTTGAGATAAGGGCTTATTGTGGAACGTATAACAATTGGCTAACCATGTGTAATCTGTAACTGTGGAAAGTGACTGATCTAAGGATATGGATTAGATTCACAACATCTAGGCACAGTTGGAATAGGATATCTTTTAAAGTTCACATAATCAGATAAGTTAAAAACATCAGGAGATTAAGCCACACTTTGAAATCAAAGTATGTCACTGTCTGAATTTATCACAGCATTCAAGGCTATGTTTCATTCATGCTACAACATTCCTACTACAAACATATCTTTTTATGACAGTTTCCCAAGGTTTTGTATTTATTAATGCAAGTAACTTTAAACCACCATGTTGGCTGCTTTTGTCAAGTTAAGTAGGTTTGTATTGTCAGTTTTGTCAGATACAGTACATAGTACATAGTGAGAGCAATTGGTGATGCGTGCAACTGTTAAAACACAGTCAAGACAAGACATACAGTAGAGTATGCACGCACACACAGATCCACACACGCGCACACACTCTGAAGATGCAACAAACACAGGACTGTAAAATACAACAAAGATGCAAAGATACAACAAAGTACATGACTGTAGACTAGAGTGTTAACTTCCTTTTCATCACTCATTGATTAAAACTAAAGCTGCTTGCATTACACTTAATAAACCTTAAGTACATTATAGTAGCCCCAAAGTAATCCAAAAGTAGGCTTATTACTGTGGATTTTCCTCAAGTCTAAAAGATTAGCCGACTAAAGTCACTTAGTTGTGTAATGGCAAGTATTTTCGAAATACCCAGCCCAACACCAAGGCAAACCACAAAACTAGCTGTCAATTACTTCCACATTGACAAAGAGCAGCACTTCTCATTGTTTACAATAGGGGTGTATACAACTATCACTGTTGTAACTGATGTTTGCTTAATGCCAGTGTTTGTGGTGTTTGCCGTGTCATGGTCCTTTTCACACAGGGGGCTCCAAGCAGGAGGCAGGCGGGCTTACCCTGCCCAGCCCTGGGCTTCTCTCCCCTGAGCTAGACCTCAAATCGCCCTGCTTTGCGCTTCCATGTCAGAGCGCTCTCTCACACATGGTATGTCCAGCATATTCACACGAGGCTTCTGTTGTTGTAAAAAGGATTTCAGTGTAGACTTGATCTTTAGATATATCACCATCTCGTATGGCTTGGTGTCTAATGAGTTTGTTTTGAATGTATAGTCTAGATATTTTCAGACTGATGGTACCTGGTAACTTTTTACTTTGTGCTCCTTTCTGTACAGATAGTACATGTAAAAGTAAATAAAGGAGACCTTGTATGATTACTTTTACTGTTCATAGTATTCATTTTTGGGGGTGTATAAATATATTGTATAATTTTGTATAATAAACTAACATGCTTTAATGCTTCCAAAACACACAGTCTTTGTCATAATGTATATTCCTATTACGGCAGTCATTAGCCACTTTAACAAATCTAATTTCTTTTTCATGAAAGCAGTACTGTTGTGCTAAAACATTGATTTGACTGGATAATGTGCATTGACAAATGGGGCATAGGCAATTTGTTTTGCCATTTCTGTGATGATAAAAAATATTTGATGTATGTTGCATATTTTGTAACACAAAAGCTACACATGAAAACAAATGACAGAAACTGGAGGCCTGTTTGAGATCTAAAGATCTAGAAATGGAATGTTTGTGCGGTGGCTTACCTCTGTGATCACGTTGTCCCCAACCTCCATGGCAGGACGTCCAGGGCTACAAGCGGGTGCGCTGGCGGGTGTGGCTGTGCTACGTGGGAGCCGTCCTCTCCCTGGGTCTGCTGCTGGTGCTGTTCAAGTGGCGGCCGCGGTGGGGTGTCCTGGCCCGCTGTCAGCCATGCTCCCTGCACATGGCAGACACTGTATTCATCAGGGTGCGGCACCTCTCTCTGGCTTTTTCACCGCATCTGTCACATCCTGAATGACTGAATGACTGAATGAATGAATGTGCTCAACACATTTCTGATTATAATCAACTGGTGCTGAATCCTTCCTGAAGTGTAACAGAATTAATGAAATAAGCAACAGCAGTCACAGTTTAATTGCCCTATGGATGTTTCAAGCTGTTGTGCTCTTCAGCACCATTAAAGCACTGTGAGTGCTGTTCTTTATTTGATTAAATCTGTAACAGGCTGGCATCATATGTACATGACGATGTGTTGCATATGGCATAATGAATGGTAATACCTGTGTAATACGCTGTTGCGTCAGTCAGCTTGCTATAGAGTTAAAGCATGTTGTGGATCGTTATGTCTTCTAGGATGACTTTGGAGAGCAGTGTGTCCTTGAGATTCTCACTGAGGAGATTGAAGAAGGGTGAGAGGAGACGTTTAGATTTTCTTTCCCGATCCTTCCCGAACCATTTATTTTTAATGTGCTATTCCAGTGCCAATGTAAATGAGAATAGCAAGATGTTTTTATCCTCTTGCAGTGTGGACTCTGCGGCGGGCGAGGGAAATGAATATGAGTGGAGAGACACAGTGCAGCTACACAAGGAGGAGGTAAGGACTCGGGCCACTAAGGGGAATTGGATATTGCACTAAGACGTGGTTTGTTTTACCCGACAGTCTCTCTCATATTTACTTTTTCTAGAAAGCGCTGCTCCGGTACTACGTGTTCCAAGGTATCCGGTATGTCTGGATGGCCAGGAAGGGCGCTTTTTGCAAAGTCAGGTACAAAACTGATCCTGTTGTCTATAAATTTCCCTTGTTGCACACAGAGGACATGTCGTAGTGAAGAGCCTAAAACACATTCTTCTGTCCCTTTAGCGTTCTGAATGATGACTGGACGTGTGCAGAACTGCACAGGATGCAGCAGGGACTGAGTGGCCTGGAGCAGAGCAGCAGGTGGGTTGCTTACTCCTGTGACGACTTCAGTCGCTTCTTAGTGGCTGGTTAAACTATTGGTTTCAACTACATGAACGATGTAAGTATTGGGAGTGAAGTTAGAGGAATGGAGAGCTGAATCCTATCGAGACCAGCAGGGGCCCCAGTTTCAATGTCCTGCCCACAACCTTATATTGACTGTCTCTTGATCTCTACACATCTGTTCATATCTGACAGGTCTTTGTCCTATCTTCTTTCCTGCTGTGCGACAACAAAACTCTAAAACAAACAAACAAAACAAAACCACAAAACTGTTGTCCTGATTTGAGTTCAGTCTGACTTCAGCCACAGTTAAAGGTGAAAGAGGAAAACAAACACCCTCAGAAACCAAACTCTTAATCTCTTTGTCTGTGTCTTTGTCTCCCTGCCTGTCTCTGTCTCTCTCTCCTCCATTTTGGGTCGATTAAAAAGGAGAAAGGTGTATGGCCAGAACCTCATCGACGTCCCTGTGAAATCCTATCTACAGCTTCTCTTTGAGGAGGTGACTAGTTCCGTGCTACCTCTCTCATCACCCCTGTAATGTAATGCTGGAACTTGGAACTGGAATGCTGTGAATGCTTTGTGGACAAACAAAAAATACCACCCGTCCAGTCCATCTGGTCATACATGTCCTTCTTTCCAACAGGTGCTCAACCCATTCTACATGTTCCAGATATGCAGCATCATCCTATGGATGTCAGATAGATATTATTACTATGCAGCCTGCATTCTGGTCATCTCTCTCATATCTATCGCTGTTTCTCTGTATGAGATACGCAAGGTGAGTTAAGCAGTGTTGTTTGAGGGAATTATTTGGCAGTTTTTTTTTGGTAAAAGTAGAAGTGGGCGATTTGGTTTTCATGATTAAGCTCGTGATGTGCTTATTTTCTCCAGCAAAGCACTACGTTGCGTAAAATGGCCCAGCTGATTGTGCCCGTGACCGTACGCAGGAACACAGGAGGTGAGTTTTCTGCTGTGTCATCACCATTCTCTACAAACTTCTCTTCCCTCTATCACATCTAATGCTTAACTCTCTGTGTCCTCCTGTGGGTGAACTCGTTTGTCCATGTTTTAGACACATCATTTGACTACATAGTTTGCATCAGGGCTGCACCGTATATCACAATTATTGCAATACCTCAATATGCAGTACCACAATATACAATATTGTCATCTACATATCGCAAAACATGGCTTAGCTGCAACTAATGGTGCAGTTCCATAAGCTATGCTTTTGTGTTTTACATATCAACATACATCAATAGCAAATTAGACGAGCCTTGCTGCTCTTGATTCCCTCTCCCATAGTATAGATTGCTCTTTGTCTAGGGCTTAGCAATGAAGATGGTGCTGAAAGACATTAAAACTGTAAATTTAAGCATTTGTCTACTTTTCGCAAGTCATCTTATCAAAAAATTCAGCAATGTTATCATGCATTTTGCTAATACCATGCAGCAGTAGTTTGCATGTTTGTGTCTCTATGTGTGTGACAAACTGTGGTCCTTGAATCCTAGAGGAGGAGAGTGTGAGCTCTTTGGACCTGGTGCCAGGGGACTGTATTCTGATCCCCTCGGAGGGGCTGCTCCTGCCCTGTGATGCCGCCCTGCTGGTCGGGGAGTGCATGGTCAATGAGAGCATGCTGACTGGTGAGTCTCTGGGCTAACTACTGACCACCCTCTGTAGTCATCATTAGTGACCTTTCATGATGCCTAAAAGTGTTGGAATAATGTCTATGAAGCAAGTGCGTGTGTATGATCCCACTGTGTTTTGTTTTTATGCAGATGCAGTGACTTGTTACTTGAAATGATCAATTTGTTCCGCTTTGTAGATCAAGTCAACAACATTTCATCTGTGTTTTTGCCTGTGTTTTTTAACCTCGTGTCCTCATCACCCAGGTGAGAGTATACCTGTGATGAAGACGCCGTTGCCAGGAGGAGGGGAGAGGTACAGCGCCGACTCCCAGCGGAGACACACTCTGTTTTGTGGCACACAGGCCATCCAGGCCAAAGGGAACTACCCAGGGGGAAGAGGGGCACTTGCCGTGGTCGTTCGCACAGGTGACCTGCCCTAAAAAAAAATGGCATTAAAAATTCTGTGTGAAGTGTATTACTATGCTTGCAGTGTTATTTCAGTTATGGGTAACCTGGATTTAGATAGTGGCTAAAAAAAAATCTTTCCACACATCCCATGTGCAGAATAAAATGTATCAAAATTAAATCCAAGATGGGTCTGCGCATTAGATGTTATGTTATGTTATGTTGTTGCCGGCGATGATTTGTCTGTTTGTTAGTTAGCAAAAAGTAATCAATGGATTTGCATTAAATTTGGTAATGGGCTAAAATGTTGGTGGTGATTCAGATCACCGTCTGGATTCAGGCATTTCTCAAAGGATATTTAGAGAGAGGGCATTTCTTGGCGGAGGTTTGTGCTCTCCGAGTGCTTTCTTGGTTTTTGTGTGCCAAAAAATAATGTTTTGACCATTGGTAGTCTTAGGCAGGGCCATGAGGAGACATAATTTGAATGTTACAAAAAGTGTTGCATGTTTACAAAACACTTTAAGATCACTGATGGTACAATCAGTTTGCTCAATTTTCATGGTGAATATACTGCAGTGTTTTGAGCTGGTTTCTCTTCCACCTTTCCCAGGGTTTTTCACAGCCAAGGGAGATCTGGTCAGCTCCATTCTCTACCCCCAGCCAATCAACTTCCGCTTTTACAAGGATGCTATCAAGTTTCTGCTGTTTCTGGGACTGCTGGGTAAACATGTTTCTTTCACCTTTCACCTACCTGTTTCCGTTTTACATTCCAGACCATTGTTGATTTTCTGTGGAAAATAGCCAGATTATTGTTTAGCTAAACATAATGTTTTTTCCAACCTAATATAATACTTTGTTGTGTTTCAGCTTTGGGGGGCACAATTTATAGCCTAGTGATGCTGAGCATGAGCAATGTAAGTACATTAATTTTAGATTGCTTTTAACCATAATGCATGCCATGTGTTGTCACTTGATAGAATCTTGTTTTATGATGAGGAACAGCCTTGTTACAAAAGAGTAATGCTGTACTATAGATGCACCATTGGCTGTACTGAATCTGTTGTTCCACTGTTATATTTGCCACTCCAGTTGGCTTACATAAGCTTGGTGGCTTTCTGTTACTTTTCCCTGGTTGACAGAAAAGGCGCAATCAGTTGTGACACTAAATTGTAACGCCATAATTTCAAAATTTGCTTCAAATGGAAATGTACTTGGTGTCAGTGAGATACAGGCAACCACTTTCTGTCTCACAGACAGTGTTGTCCCAGTTTTTTGCAGTAAGCTTGTGGTTGTGTTAAATTTCCAGACTACCGTGATGGAGCTTGTGATTCGCTCGCTGGACATTGTGACCATCATAGTGCCACCAGCCCTGCCGGCAGCCATCACCACTGGCACCATCTACGCCCAGAGGAGGCTGAAGAAGCAGGGCATCTTCTGCATCAGCCCACCCCGCATCAACGTCTGTGGAAAAGTCTCCCTCTTCTGCTTTGACAAGGTAAATCGGAGCATCTGTTATTATTGCTGGCAACATTCTGATTTACAGTGTGAGTGAGTAATGCAGTATTGATTAGTAAATGACAACTTAAAGAGTAGTAAGTAAATGCAGGTGAAGTTCAAGCTTCACACTACATTTCACATTTCACATCAGTGTCAGCTCGTAGTATAACCATCCAATTGATGGAATGTGGTCACATAAACTACTGATAAAAAAGCAACTGTTGTTTCCACTAGCTGTCAAGGCTATGTACAATGCAGTTCTGTTGCCTGGGTTAAAACGCCCATTAAAAATTAAGCATTCACATCATAAGACCAAAAAACATTACAAATCATATTTGGTCCTGTCAGTCCAAGCTGTGATGTTGGTAGTGTTTAGAGAATTGTAGTATGTCTTAGAAGTAGGCGGAATACCTCACCAGTGGTAGATCAAAAACTCCACAATGCTCCTTTTAAGAAGACACGAATACAAAATATTAAAATGAGAGGAGTGTTTAAGCAGAACAGGTTGTGGGTTTCAGATGCACTTGTGTTTAAGGGTCAAGAGGACAGGAATAACAAAGGAAACATGTTGAAAAGAAATCTTGTTAAGCCCGTTTTGCTCGACTGGAATTTATGTCTGTGAATGCTAGGTCCTGAGTGCCAGGCTTAATGTCAGAAGTACAGTTGTGAATGAGTTTTGATATTAAAATGTAAGTCATAGTTCAGTAGGAATCAGTGAGAAAACCATAGTGAATATGTGTTTCACAGTGGTAGAAAACAACTCAGTCCTGAACCTTGTGACTACAGCAGGTGACAAAATTTCAGCATGATAATGGGACATTTGTTGTGATATGTTGGGTCATGTATCATCGCAAGGAGGGTAGAGATCACACACAAATGAAATGGTTTCAGAAATCTGTATATTGATCAGTTTTTTCAGTTTGAAAACCAGGCACAAGGGCCTCTTGTAGGCTCCCATGTCAAATATTGGGTTTGTGGGTAATCGACGTTGGAGCTTATTAGAGGCTGTTGCACCTGGTGATGTTTTTCAGACTGGAAATGCTGATGATGGGCTAGATCTGAAACTGTTGTTTTCTAATTATACATATGGCTTGTAATGGTTCGGCCTCTAAATCAAAATACAGTTTTCTATAGCCGCTTAATGTCTGATTGCAATCTCTACCCTCCTCGCGTTGGTGCTGTTTTTTTTTGTTTGTTTATTTGTTTTTTTTTTACTTAGTCACACGGCGAAACACTGGACTAACAGATTAGGGAGCTGTATTATGTAGACACGGAGGCTACATTAACTGTAAACACAGTAGTCACACCTCTGGAGTGTTTTTATGTGAGCTGACATGATACACAGACACAGACACAGACACAGACAGCACTTCTACTTCTATCAACTCATGTCATGTCACATAAATAAAACCCAGAGCTGTGATTACTGGTTAATGTACCCTCCTTATCTATAATGCAGTTTCCCAATCTTAGGCCTTGACTTGTATATAGGCCTATTTCATGTAGCTGGTCCATTTTAGTATCTCATCGTTGTTTGTTTAGGGCAGTAGTTGTCAATTCAAGCGGATAAAGAAAATAAAACTGGTTTGTCAGCAGCATAACGATGTTCACTTGTTACAGACTATATAATCTTGCATTTGAACTATCTCCAAACAAACCAAATTGCTTCAACATTATTAAGTACCATATGATATATGTTCACATTTTGTTTATACAACAATAACTATGTAATAATATTCATTGTTGTATTGAGCGGTTCGTGATGCATGGGCACATAGTGTCTCGGTACGTGGCGGTTACAGGTTTGGGAAGCACTGGCTTATGTTGTTGTCCACACTTTCTGTCTTCTAGACGGGCACCTTGACAGAGGAGGGTCTGGATGTGTGGGGGGTGATGGAGGCCACTGGCTCCCATTTTGAAGAGCTGGTTCCAGATCCCCGTCTCCTGCCCCCAGGCTTCATGCTCTCCAGCCTGGCCTGCTGCCACTCCGTGGCCCTGCTGGGGGGGCAGCTGCTGGGAGACCCTCTGGAGCTCAAAATGATCGACTCCACTGGCTGGGTGAGCTGGAGCTACCTGGGCTTTGTCTTGTCTGCTGTCTACAGTCTCTCTTGTGGCCAATCTATAGCCATTTCCAAGTGTCACTCACCAAAAATATGACTTAATAGAAACAACATTTTGGCTGCTAGGCTTAGTTGCATACAGCACATGCACTGGCGCTTACTCTGATTAGATAGTGACTCAAAGTTCATAGAAGTTGCCATGAAAACCACATTGTATGTTGCATTGCTTCTATTGAGTTTTTTTGTTTTGATGACATTGCAGGAACATAGACGTCTCCAGTGCTGCGATATCTGTTAACAATTTTTGTTTTTGTCCAAAGGACACTGGACTATCAATTAGCCGTCAAGATGTCAAGCACTTGCGTCATCTTATGCTCGATTGAAACCTATTTTTTTGTACTAAACTGTTTATAACCAATGTTCTATGTGTCATTTATGCTTAACTTCATTCACTTTAAATGTGTCGCTAAGATGCTGCTTTATAAATGTGACAGTATCCACAAAGAAAATATTGAATAAATGGCTTTTTTACACTCAACTCAACTCAAGAAAAGACAAAGGTCAGCAGCAGAGATGGCACTGATGACTCATCTCTCCATCCTGATTCAGTCAGAATAATAATAATAAAAAAATAAAAAAAACGCTGTGCTATTATTTTACAGTAGGTTGAAACTGCATATTTTGTTCCTACATGCAGGAGCTAGAAGAACCAGAGGGAGAGGACGAGAGAGGGCACACAGAGTTTGGGGGCCGTAGAGTGCTGGCAGTGATGAGGCCCCCTCCACAGGAGCTGCTTCCCCAGGACGTGGTGAGTGAGCACAGGGCTCTGGTGAGGGTGGGGGTGGGGCTTGGGCCGGGAGACACCTGAACCCTGGTGTAGGCAGAAAAAGCCTAAGGGAAAGTTTTGAGAAAACAGATCCCTCAGCAATCTGCATGTTCTATTGTATCATCCCACAGTTTGGCCAGAAAAGCGAGTTTGTTTTTTTTTTTCTCTTTCAAACGAGATTAGACTGAGCAGCATACCATTGAACAGTACAATGAAGGCAGCACTATTCCAGTGTGTTTCTCTGTTCATGGCATATTCTTGATAAATAGAATAGAAGATAAATAAATGGAAATATATATACCAATCTGCTGCTGCAGGAGTGAAGAGCTGTTGTTGAATCAGTCAGGACACCAAGTGATGACTTGCTATGTGGTCTGATTCATTATAATGTGGTTCTGTATCTGTGTGGTTTCTATGCCCTCCCACACCCTACCCCCATTCCAGTCCATGAGTCAGGCAGTGGCCATCATCCAACGCTTCCCCTTCTCCTCAGCACTGCAGCGGATGAGTGTGGTTACCGTGGCCCCTGGTGGGCAAGGGGCAGCTGCCTTTCTCAAAGGGGCTCCAGAAATGGTGGCCAGCCACTGCCTCAAAGAAAGCGGTAAGGATGGGAAAACATTGGGCAAGTGTTTACTTCGGACGTAACAGCCATATCTCAATAAATCACAATATCATGTCAATCAAGTTCCAATTAAGTTCATTCAAAAAACTTAAGCTCATGTAATATATTCATTTATAACATAGAGAATTGTTTTCATTTTGATGATTACAGTGTACAGCTAATATATTATACACAGTAATATTATGCACAATATTCTAATTTATTGAGATGTGCCTGTATGTGATGCAAGCTAACTTTGCAGACATGGATGTGGTTTGACCCTTTTTTAAATTTTTACTTAAAGTGCCTGCTACATTCACTACCACCCTGCGTAATTTCGCCAGCGAGGGTTTCCGGGTGCTTGCACTAGCCTATAAGCCCCTTAACGAAAACACAGACCTGAACGCTATTTCACGGTAAGAATGTTTCTTGGAACTACCTCTAAAGCACAGTTAAAAAGCTTGTTGAGCTGCTGCATTTAAATTTAAAGTTTCCCTAGTGACCGAATACCTTACTGCTGTGTTAGGGATGAGGTGGAGAGAGAGATGCGGTTCCTCGGTCTGCTGGTGATGAAGAACCTGGTGAAGCCTGAGAGCCCGGAAGTCATCAGCACTCTTCGTCAGGCCAGATTGCGCACTGCCATGGTAACGGGTAAGAGCAAGGGGCAGCTTTATCTATATGATAAACACAGCCCTGTGGATAAAGATAACAGCCCTCAGGGACTGACAGGATTATGCAGCACTAAAAGTGAACATTTGTAAGGCAATCCTGATTTTCTTCATTCTTGTCATTAATATGGTAATTGATACGACGTGTTTACTTTAAAATTGGCATATACTAACAACTGCACTCTTATAATGATGAATTAATCTTCCCAATTAATTTGTGGAATTTGATCCATAATAACAATTCTGAGATTAAAACCATAAACTTAAATCTCACTAACTCACTGAACCACCTTCAGGTGTCATGGTAACTAACTCCTGGCTTTTCTCATGTTGTAGGTGACAACATCCTCACTGCAGTGAACGTTGCTCGAGGGTGTGGGATGGTGGCCTCCAATGAGAGGGTCATCTTTGTCCATGCATCGCCCCCCACTGGCCACTCACCGGCAGTGCTGAAGTTTCATTTGGGTGAAGGACGGCCACAGACAGAGACATCCCTGGACGAGATGGATGTGATCTCCCAGGTCTGTAAACGACAAATGTGCGGTATTGGGGGTATACTATAAAGGCGATGAAGTGACAAACCAGGTTTTTGACCCATGGGTAGCCTTAAACCTAATACAAGAACAGCACATTTGTTGAGTTGAAAGAATAAAGCCCTGGGCTCCTCTGCTAAACAGGTTTAAAACTACTTCTGTGGTAACTAACCTAGGTTAAACACTTAACCACCTTTGCAACATGCCTCCCTAGCTGCTTTGCTGCTGACACTATAGTGAGGCCTGAGGAGAATTTGGCTTATGTAGAGTATTCATGAAGGCAATGCTCTCCTCTCTGTTGTCAGGGGCTCTATCAGAGTGGTGTGAACTATCACCTCGCTGTCAATGGAAAGTCCTTCTCCGCCTTGTGCGATTTCTTTCCTGAGTATCTGTCCAAGGTAATGCCTGTAAAAAGCTATTGTATCATCACTTCTGAAGTATCATTTTTGATTTAATTCATTGAAGTGCAATGGAAATGTCTTGCGTATTCACTTTGAAGAGTGTTTGAAGTTTAAAAATGCAAGAACTAAAGTACCGGTGTGATCGAAGGGATCTTAAATGAGTTCAGCTTGGAAGAGTTCTGATACATGCATGAGAGCAGAGTAGAAAAATAGAATCAAGACTGCATTAAAGATTAGGCTGTCTGTTCAGCTGTTCCATTTGTCGCCCCTGGGTGAATTGTAGGTTTTGATGAGAGCCACTGTTTATGCACGCATGGCCCCTGACCAGAAAACACAGCTTGTGACTGAACTCCAGAAACTCAAGTAAGGATACAATGGGTTGTGGGAATGCTTGCGAGCGAGAATGGTTACAATAACACTGCATCTTGATCAGATGACTATGACTAATGTGTAATGATTACTAATTATACTTCTGGTCTGATCTACCATTACAAAACACTTTTCGTCACAGCTACCGGGTGGGTATGTGTGGAGATGGAGCCAATGACTGTGGAGCTTTGAGAGCGGCTGACGTAGGTGTGTCCCTCTCGGAAGCCGAAGCATCCGTAGCTTCTCCCTTCACTTCAAAGACTGACAACATAAGCTGCGTGCCTTTGCTAATCCGGTGAGCCACTCCATGTTTATGTTACAGATTTTTCTTTGCACTCACGTTACGTTATTGATGCAACAGGCACTCCCGGAATGATTGTTGGGCAGGAGAGGAATCCCTTTTAAGGAATTTAACGATTACAGCCTGCCTTGAATCTGACCATGCCTAATCCTGTCTCTTGCCATGCCAGGGAAGGGAGGTGTTCACTTGTGACATCTTTTAGTCTCTTCAAGTACATGGCCTTGTACAGTCTTATCCAGTTCGCATCAGTTCTTATCCTTTATACAGTGAGTATCATTGTATCATTATCTTTACATGCACCACTGCAGTTTGAAGGACAAGGTGACCCTAACTCTCATATGTTTTTTTGACGCACTTCTCTCCAAGATCAAAACAAACCTGGGTGATTTGCAATTCCTTTTCTTCGACCTGGTGCTGGTGACGCTCCTGGCCATCGTGATGGGCAAAGGAGGTCCCAGCGATGAGCTGCACTCTCAGCGGCCTCCTGCCAGCCTGCTGGCTCTGCCGGTCATAGTGAGCCTCCTGCTGCACACCCTGCTACTGATCCTGAGTCAGGTGGGAGCCCTGCTCATCACCTACTCTCAAGACTGGTAAGCAAGGGTGGAACTTCAGGTGATACGTTGGGGTGGGGGGGTTAACATCAAAGCACGCTGGAAGTTTAAATGAGGTGTGATATGATTATCGGGGTGAGGGGGGAGTTTTAAATAGACTTGATTTTTGAGGGAGTCAGAACCCCTCCAACCCTTCTGCAAATTACTGGTAATGGTGTTTTATGTCAAGAAAAATGGCATGTATTACGGTTATACAGGAGAATGTCCCTTCAGTAAAGTGATCGTCATCAATGGGCCATTACTTGCAGGTTTGTTCCACTCAACTCCACAGTGGCAGGAGCAGCAAATTTGCCAAACATGGAAAACACAAGTGTCTTTGCGGTGTCAGGGTTTCAGTACATCTTCATGGCCATCATTGTAACCAAAGGATACCCCTATAAAAAGCCGCTGTACACCAATGGTAAGAAAGGACATTGTGTGACCTAGTATCTTAAATTCTACACCAGTATCACAGATCAATCTGCTGGCCACTATCAGAGTTACAAAAACGTCCTGTACCATTGGGATGGAGATACAGCTGTGTAATCTTCACTTCTCTCCTCTTGTGTCCTCAGTATTGTTTGTGCTACTGCTGCTGGTCTTGTCTGCCACCATGTTTTGGTTGGTACTGTTCCCGGTAAGCATCATTCACCAGATACTGCAGCTCTATCAAGTCACAGACATCAACTACAAGCTGCTACTGGTGACTTTGGCCGCACTCAACTTCTTTACTTGCTACTTGCTAGAGGTAAGGCCATCTCAAAAATGTGTTGCGTAATATTAGTTGATACACTATTCACAACAAAAATATAAAAAAGACAACATTCGTTAACCTTTATGTCCTTCGTGATAAAGTATGTATTTGTTTATCTGGTAGGTGTTCAGTATACTACAATGCAGTAATCGGGATCCCTTTTAATGACTATAATAAGTGTTGTTATATATGCTGATTTGCAAGTAAGTGGTTCGTGTGATCAGTTATTGGTAACAACCGGTTTCATTTTGCACAGGTTCTGATAGATAATGGCATGCTGGACTGCTTCCGCACACTACGAGGAAGACGCGAGTCCAAAAAGCAATACAAACGCCTCGACACCCTCCTGACTGAGAGTCCCTCATGGCCTCCCCTGGACCAACCACTGTCTTCACCTCAGTGCACAGTCATTGGGTTTAGCTAGCATTGATTTCAGACCATTACTTTTCCTGTTGACCACTTTGAGCCAAAATTGGATCTGTTATCATGTAACACATGACCACCAAAACAGGTCCCATAGAGATGCTTATTATATAAAGCACAGTGGAATATTGAAAGACAGATGCATGCAGAACCTATGAACTGTTGTTTTTATGGGGCGAAGACAGAACTTTTTTGTGAAAAGGTCAAAGATGTTTCGAATGATGTGCAATAAAAACTTTTTTTTTTTAAAGGATGTCAATGTGATTCAGAAATGAAGTGAAAAAATGAACTTTGAATTGTATGATGTTTATAAATTACTGTGGTTAAATTCTACCAAAAGTACAACAGATGCATACATTTCAGCACAGTATTTTAAAAAGACTTTATTAAATGGCCATTTTCTTTAGTATGTACAGGCAGATTTGTGTTTGATCAGCATGTGACTAACTCCCCTGGATAAAACTGATATATATATAACCGGACATCTTTGAAAGTCCCTGCAAGACAAAACATAAGGGAAGTCCTCCGATAAGGTCCTGGTAAGTTGATGACAACCAACGAGAGGACTGATTGGATGGGGGAGAAAAAGAGGAGGGGAAAGGCTGTAGATGTGGTATTGCAGAGATACAGTAATATTCTTTCAATTGCACTGTGGAGCAGGATATAGCCTTTTTGTGCATGTTCGAAGACACTTAATACAAATCCCTTTAATCAAAAACCGTGCTGTTCACCCACCAGTATGAGGGTATACCCCCCCTCCAGTCTTTGGAAAATTTCACCTCTTCTTTTGACTTTCTAACACTTAAAAGGAGATGGGGTTAGTCGCACTATCAGGTATAACTTGATAGTCCGCCACTAATCCATGGGAAAATTCCCAGACCCATCCCCAAATTCCTTTCGGCTTACTTGGAACACCTGAGTCCCCCCATTAGTAAAGCACATCTGAGAGAATGCAGCTGACAGCAGATACAAGGAGGAAAAGCATATAGGAACAGGTAAATCATTGCCCATATACCAACCCCCACATTTCATTTTCACAAGTTTGAAATAACCAATATTTACAGGCCATCACTTTCTTTCATTTGGATCTTTTTTTTTTAGTTTTAAAATGTATGGATCTAAAAGCCACTACCTTTCAAAACCATACAAAAAGATGCAGAGAAGCTACGTAAAAGCTGGTTTTCATCCTGATATTTCCTCCGTTTGTTAATTTTGTTTTGCCATTCTTTTCAGTATAAATAAAAATCAGGACAGGCTTGCACAGAAAAAAAATAAACGAAATGAGCTAACTGTAAACAATTGAACTTCAACTCAACAGCAAAAGGTTTTCACAAAAAAAAAATCTCTTTCCTTCCCAATTAAAAATGTATGGCAACTGGCAGACTTAACATTGAAATACAGTTACAGTTATGCTGAGACAACATTAAAAACAAATATGAGCAGTTAAGGAGGACTAACTGATTACCAAGAGTGCAACTGATGGCATTATTGCTGGGAGAGGGCAGGCATCCATTGCCCTTCCTGATGTCAGTTTTAAATCCATTTCCTCTAGTTTCCATCCACACTCATTTTCTCCTCTTCCGATTTCCTTAATTCATAGTCTTTTCCCACACAGACCTGTCTGTGTCCACTGTCCATGTCAGTCATCTGTTGCTATTTTTCTCGACTGTTTAGGTTCCAATAGTCATTCCGCAGGCCACATGGAGAGAAGGGGTGGGGACGCTCTGTATAGTTTCTTTCCTCAATCCTTTTAAGAGTTTGGGCGGTGGTTGGGGCAGGCAGGTGTACTCTGGGTACATCACAGTGAGTAGTGTCTATAAGGAGGGACGTCCTCATCACAGTGTACAATGGAGAGAACAGAGGGCGCGTCTCCTCTGCTGTTCCATAAAAAAAAAACAAAAAAAAAGTCTCTTCCCCTTTCCCCAACAGCCCCCCACCCCCCCCCAAAAAAAGCCATGCGGTGTGTTGGGGGGAGGGGAGATAAGAGACAACTCATTCTTATGTTACACGTAAATGTCAAATTCATAAGATTCTCATTAAAAAAAACAAACAAACAAACAAACAAACAAAAAGCCCCTTCCTGAAGATCCTGTCCCCCTCCATCCATCTTCCTCCCTGGATCTCCTCAGCACAGATTTGTATTCCTATCTACGTTGCCGAAAGCCCTGTGTACCATCTGGGCCAGCTGGCTGGCGGACCACGTGATTGTTTGATCGGGTGTCGTCTGACGGAGTGGTGTTTATTCTTGGTGATCTGATGGTTGAGAGGGGACAGGGTGTGCATGTGTCAGAAGTGTGTTCAGACAATAAATTAGCGATTAAAATAGTTCAGCAATAAGAAAAGAAAATTTGTAATCACTTGCTGTTACCTGTCAGAATTGGGCCTCTCCTGCGGCGTGTCATCTGGAGTGGCGCTGCCCAGAATTCGTTTGCGGGCCTCGGCATACTCAGCTTCCCGCTGGGCGAGAGACTTCACCTGTGGGGCTGGGCGCGACTGCGTCACGGGGGAGCCCAGGGAGCCGTTGCTAGAGGGACGCTTGAGGATTCTTATCTGTGGTGGGGGAGCGGCTGGAAGGGAGTCATCCTGGATAACAATGGCTGTTTTCATTGGAGACCGCAAGGCATTCCCACCTGACATCCTTGGGGTGTGTGAGGAAAAAAATAAATTTTTAAAAATTTCAAACAGGTGGATATAACTGAAAAACATCACTTGTGTCCATCATAACCTGATCCTAAACAACTCCACAACTTTTGGTAGTCACAACGCACCTCTCTTTTTGACTAATTCGTAGCTTTTCTTCCAGTCTTCTCTCCATTTCCTAAAAACAGAAAAAAAAAACATCTTGCATTAAGAAAGTTCTGCAGCTAACCAGAATACGGAGCATGTTGAGTAGGCCTGCTCTGAATGGGACAGACGGGAACATGAGATCAAGAGGGTCTCAGTTTCAGAGTTATTTATACACCAGCACCATAGCATCTGGGAACTGATTTTGTACAGTACTGAGAATACCTTTTCCAATAACCCGTGAGAAATCGCCGTATTTAGCCCACTACGACATGCACTACGTGAATGAAAGATTTCACCAAGATAAAGGCTCTCCTGGCTGAGGTCCATGTAAAACTAACTGAGCCCATATTTCTCAACAAGTTAATGCTGTAATTAGCTAGTTGAAGATGAAAACCGAGGCACTGTCCTGTGGTTAGTCCGAGTTGGCGAACAAGTGTTGCAATCATGAGTGTCTAGTAAACTGGCTCAGCCTCTTAGCTAGAGATAAAACCAAAGCACACACATTACTCAAAAAGTACTATATTAAAAAAATATTCTGGAAATATTACCTTAATATCCAAATAAAAACTTATCAGTGCTGTATGGCAACCCATACCTGCTGTTGGGCTCTTAACTTGTCCTGTTCAACTTTACAAAGTGCCACGGGACAGGCCTCAAGAGCTAAGTGACGCTAGCTAAGTGTTGATTTCAGTACTCGGACTAGTAGCTAACGTTTGGATAGCTAGCTGCTAGCTAGCTACGTTGAGTTGAAAGCCAAGTTTGGTTAGCTACAAGTGGCCTTTAAAGCTAACCCAACCACCATAAACCAGCAAGTTATTTGAGCGGCATACTTCAACAAAAGCAAAATGCATGCTGCGTTTACTTTCAGAATAGTTTTGAATTAGTCTTACAAGATTACTCGCCAACATAACTTTATAATTGACAGGGTCATCGCCGAATTTGCTTGCTACATTTTGTTAGCTGGAGAGCTAGCTAGCTACATTGAATAGAACGATCCTATTTCACATAATGAGCACACCGCACAATCACAGAAGACCACTTATATATAGTGTCGTTGTCAAAAACAAACCTTATGATTGACATTTCCTCCTGTCGTCACGCACCTCTAAAGAGAAAAAGTGCTAACTAAGTCTTAAAATAACTTTCAACTCCATTCGCCTTTAAGCGGCGGCCTACTTCCGACCTCGCCGTGGAACCGTGTTAAGTTTAGCAGTAGCATTTGGCTAGTTACTTTATAGCTGAGTGAACAATCCGTTCAGCTACTATGTATTCCGAGGAACTGTCTCAGAACACACGTGTTACGCTATGTTGCCTTGTACCATTGTCATTTAATCCTTCAAGGTATCTTCCTTACCCCACTGTCTGCTGCCTCCTCCCAGCTTTCGGCAACCTCATCATCATCCATGATTCACTCCCTTCGTCAGAATGGGGTTCCCCCAACACAAGCAAATGCTCACCGTCTTCTTCTTCTTGACGTTCTGGTAACAGAGCGCAGCACTGGCACCTACCGTACTGGGTGTAAGAGTCACGGTTCATTAGATTATCTTATCTAACCTTTGTGAATTAGCGATTTGAGAACATTTCTCCCATTCATATATTTTATGAATGAAAAATAAATGAACATGAACTGAAACTGCAATGAAAATGCCCTGTATTTCGAGATAGTGTAGGGTATAGGCTACAGCAGGTAATCAGAGCATTATTATGACAACAATTTAGGGTGCCAGCCACTAGGCTTGTAGACCAATTATTTGCTATAATTTGCCTCGTTATTGGGTTTACATGGGGTTATAGATGGTTTTGAACACCACACTTACTGGTGCGATGTGTAGGCAACTCGCAATGTACTTTGAACTCCACAATAATGCAGGGTCACGTGAACCAGCAATGACCTCAAGTTGTCAGGATTTTTTCGCTTGTGAGGTAAGACGAACGATCGATTAAAATGGAATAGGGCTTAAAATTGAATATGGCACACATCCACAGTTAGGTTTTTCTGTTGCCCAGTATGCTAGAATGTCGGCCTGGATGAAAATACTCAGTAGCTTCCAACAATCCACACAGAAAAATATCAGTTTATTTTGCTAGTGTGCCAGGACATGCATAGGCTGTGCTCGAACACGATGCACTGAATAAATCCATTTTTAAAGGGAGTATGTTACTTATTGCATTTATACGCTTCCGTGGCTTATAGGCTAACAAATGGAATGGCAAAGTCGTTCTCCAATGGTGGAAGTGCAGGGGATACCATTGTTGAAGCCAATAGTCACACACTGGGAGAGAGTGGAGAGATTCACAGCTCTGCCGGGTGACCTGCTCATTGCCACTTACCCTAAAGCAGGTGAGTAAATTAAATTTAAAAACATTGTCTCTTTTTTTGTAAACGATTCGCTAATTGTGGACACATTTGCTCCTAACTTTGCTCCAGAGTTCATTTTAACTATGGATATGTTGACTGCTCAAAAAATGTTAAATGGTTTGGGATGGATAGGGGAAAATGGGCCTACATTATGTTCTTTGCAGGAACGACGTGGACACAGGAGATAGTTGACTTGATTTTAAACCACAATGATTTCGAACAGTGCAAACGAGCTCCAATTCATGACCGTATGCCTTTCCTTGAGATGACCTCCCCCAATCCAGCTCTGTCTGGTCAGTGTATTCAACCTGCCCAGTAATACCTGTCTTTTTTCTGCCTCCTGTGTAGCCTATAAATGAGAATTCTCTGACACAGTGTTCTTACCAAAAAACTGATGATTATAGGTATAACAAAGTTAGAGACAATGGACCCCCCTCGAGTGATCAAAACACATCTGCCCATCCAGCTTGTTCCCACATCGTTCTGGGAGGCAGGTTGCAAGGTGAGAAACATGTAGGCCTATGTTTTGCTGGATGTTTTTGCATGCATATTTATTCTGATTATGTCAGTTAAAGCTAAATCTGATTTATTGGACTGTTACAACCTGTTGGAGTGTGATTCACCTAATATACCTTACCATTGACCGGTTTATGTGAAAAGCCACAATTGCTATTTCCGTTTCAGGTAATATACATGGCACGGAATGCCAAAGACAATGCTGTGTCATATTTCCATTTTGACAGAATGAACCTTGTACAACCAGAACCAGGACCCTGGCCCCAGTACTTGGACAAGTTCATGAAAGGGCAATGTGCGTATGCTATGCTGTAGCCTACTTCGATCACTACACTGGTTAAGATTTTTTGATGTTGGACAAATGAGAATTTTCATTTTAAGTCCTTTAGTGTAAGTCTTATATTTTTATATCATGCGTCACAGTGGGATGGGGCTCCTGGTATGATCATGTGAAGGGATACTGGAGAGAGAGGCAAAAGAAGAACATACTTTACCTTTTTTTTGAGGACATGAAGGAAGTATGTTTTATATACTTTACAGTTATTAAGGGTTAACTGACATGACCTAGCAAGTTTTTTAGAATAATGTTGACTTCATAATTTGCCTTCTACCTTTTCACATCAGAACCCTTACCATGAGGTTGAACGCATCAGTGATTTCCTAGGACAAAACCTACCAAAAGCTGTGATTGCTGAAATAGTGCATAGGACAACATTTGCTGCCATGCGTGACAATCCTATGGCCAACTACTCAACAGTACCGGACACCATATTTGATCGACGAGCCTCAGAATTCATGAGAAAAGGTGAGCAACATGAGAGAGTAAGGATAAGGCTCAGTCAGGAAGCACACACTGTTCTGACCTTAATTATCCCCTGTGTTCACAGGAGAGGTTGGTGATTGGCAAAATCACTTCACCCCAGAACAAAATGCCATGTTTGAGGAGCACTACAGAACAATGATGGCTGATGATCCCATTCCCTTTCGTTTCTTGATTTGATTCCATTCCTTTAGAAATAACCACTCACTTTAAACCCTAAAGACTACCTCATCGAGATTTTATGTCTGAATTACAGTGTATTTTGTATAATTGAAGAGAAGTTCATAAAACCACCTCTTGTCATACTGGTCAAGTTATAAAATGTGCACAATCCTCAACTCTTAGTTGAAAAATAATTTAAAAGAATAGTACTAATGTTTCAAGGGTAATATTAATTATACTTTGTGGATTAGAATCACTGGGCTGCTCTGTGTATTTTAAATACCTCATTTCCGTGGTTTCCTGACCATTGACTGTTTCATGGACATGCTAAGCCTTAATTTATTTGGGGAAAAAATTGCTCATGAAATAAAACTTTTATCCAATCGTACAGTTTTCTTTGCGTGGAAATCTTGCCTATCTATGTTTGCAAGGTTTATAGAATACATAACTATGCCTAAAATTACAGAATTACAGCTACAATTACAATAACTGATAATAGAATATAGAAAGGGTAACACTGAATAAAAACATACCACATTAATGAAATCATACATAGTGGGTAGTAGATGGCTGGGATCCTGGTTTGCTCCTTTACAATGAAAAGCAAACAGGTTCACAGGGATGTGGTGGCAGTAGTAGAATTTGATAGGGATGGCCATTGATTGTAGAAATGTAGAAAAGCCTGTACAGGAGAAATAAAATGCAGAAGTAATAAAATATATGAGAATTATCAATTTATACATTTCCCTTGAATATTAAATGAGAGGAAAATTCCCACCAGGTGTATAAAAATTATAATCACTTGGACATGAAATGCACGGGTTAGTAATGCGACATGCCAACATTTAACACATTTTTACAGTAAGGCTCCCACACGTCCTCATTTGCACTGCATTTTAGCTACATCCCACCTACATGAACTCACTTACCTATAGGCTGTCGTTGGGCTCTGTCAAACTGAAGTTTATCATTTTCTTAAATTGGGGTAGGCAACAGCTGCTCCTGATGACCGCAGAGCGCTGTCAACAATTTGGGGTAGGAGACAGGCGTATTTGTGGCAAATCTAGTTGCTGATGCTTGCCTCTGTTACTTTTTGTAACTTTTTTTTTGCTCTGCTGCTACCTGTTCAAGAACAGAAGTGGATAGGGTGTGCACCTGCTTTTGTCAGTCTGCTTGATCAGCTGTTTCAGATGCAGGTGATATGGCAGCTTAAAGGCAATGACTCCTTAATGTCCAAATGTACAAATTCTTCAGCTTCTTGGTATCAGGAAACATGTGCAGGTGCTGGTCATAAAAATAGAATATCGTAAAAAAAATGATTTATTTCAGTAATTCTATTCAAAAAGTAGAACTTTTTCACACAGAGTGACATATTTCAATTGTTTATTTCTTTTAATACTGATGATTAGAACAGACAACTAATGAAAACCCCAAATTGAGTATCATAAAAATTGAATATTATGGAAAGGTTCAATATTGAAGACACCTGGTGCCACACTCTAACCTCTCACCTAATTAACTCAAAACACCTGCAAAGGCCTTTAAATGGTCTCTCCGTTTAGTTCTCTAGGCCAGTGGTCCCCAACCACCGGGCCGCGGCCCGGTACCGGGCCGTGGAGCAATTGGTACCGGGCCGCACAACAAATAATCAATATGGAACGTTTCGTCATGAAACAAAAAAAGCAGACGCTACAACTCAAGCCGCTAAACAAAAGCTGTACCATATCAATTAGTGGAAAACTATTCCAAAATGACGATGATGGCCCATCACGCATCCACCAGCAAATAGTGATCACTCGACCATTAGCGGGCTATCACCCACAGACGGAGCTGCTGCCATGACCGGACGGCTGTCTGGTTTAACTGCGAGCATTAAGGAAGTTGCGCCTGAATGTTAATCTACACATTGCATCATTCACAGGGAAATGCTGGCAAGCCGGAAAATGCCACCAGAATTGAACAGTGTATTGAATGATGTTGTTAAAGTTATTAACCATGTCAAAGCACAAGCCCTTAACTCGCGCCTGTTTGAGCAGCTTTGTGAGGAGATGGATGCGGAGCACAGACGTCTTCTCCTATACACAGAAATAACATGGCTGTCCCGAGGGAAATCGCTGGTCAGAGTGTTTAAATTACGAGAGCCACTGCAAAGATTTCTCTCAGAAAAGAAGTCAGCGCTGACAGAAATATTGTTGAATGTTGAAGGAATGAAAATATTTTTTTATTTATAAATGTATCTGTGGCGCATCTGTATCTTATTTTGACGGTATTTAAAGTAAACGTTAAGATAGCGACCAGTCACGAGTCAGAGCGCTCTGAGGCCACGCCCCCCCCGGGCCGCAGTAAAATTGTCAAGCATTCACCGGTCCGCGGTGATAAAAAGGTTGGGGACCACTGCTCTAGGCTACACAATCATGGGGAAGACTGCTGACCTGACACCTTGCACATGGAGGGCAAGACACAGAAGATCATTGCTAAAGAGGCTGGCTGGTCACAGAACTCTGTGTCCAGGCACATTAATAGAGAGGCAAAAGGAAAGAAAGATGTGGTAGAAAAAAAGGTGTACAAGCAATAGGGATAACTGCAACCTGGAGAGGATTGTGTAACAAAACCCATTCAAAAAGTGGGGGAGATTTACAAGGAGTGGACTACAGCTGCAGTCTGTGCTTTACAAACCATTACGCACAGATGTATGCAAGACATAAGTTTTAGCTGTTGCATTCCTTGTGTCAAGCCACTCAAACAAGAAACAGCATCAGAGGCGTCTTGCCTGGGCTAAAGACAAATGGAGATGCAGATTTCTTTTTCCAGCAGGACTTGGCACCTGCACACAGTGCCAACCAGTACCTGGTTTAAGGACCATGACATCCCTGTTCTTAATTGGCCAGCAAACTCACCTGACCTTAATCCCATAGAAACTCTATGGGGTATTGTGAAGAGGAAGATGTGACACACCAGACCCAACAATGCAGACAAGCTGAAGGCCACCATCAGCGCAATCTGGGCAGTGCCAAAGACTGATTGACTTAATGCCATGCTGCATTACTGCAGTAATTCAGGCAAAAGGAGCCACAACTAAATACTGGGTGCTGCATGTGCTCATACTTTTTCATGTTCATACTTTTCAATTGGCCAACATTTCTAGAAGTCTTTTCTTGTATCAGTCTTCAGTAATATTCTAATCTAATTTTGGGATTTTCATTAGTTGTCAGTTATTATCAAGGTCAAAGAAATAAACATTTAAAATATCAGTGTGTGTAATGAATGAATCTAATATACATGTCTCACTTTTTAAATAGAATTACTTGTTTAAATCAACTTTTTCATGACGGGAGAAATGCTGGATTCTATACTAACCAGAGCATGGCATGTTAAAATACACTGATGGTACAGTACAGGTGGAAATCTTCCTTCTGAAAGTAAACACCCATACCATGTATTTGTTGTAACCATTCACTAAACCTGTAAATTGTATTTACCAATACTTAAACGTTTATGAGCCAGTGAAATCACCTGTTTTAAGTACACACGCAGGCAGAACTGATACACAGCTTTATCTTTCTGAATCCCACAAGTGTAACAGGGGACTTATCCCTGGCTGGATAGTGGCCTCCATCTTCTCATCATTCCCACTCAGTTCTGCCTGGCATAAGTTATGCTTTGGCAGACAGAGGTGTCAATCCCAGGTTCAGAAAGTAAAAGTCCTGCCACGTTTTCCTTCTAACACAGGTGACTTCGTAGCTGATCTACCTGTCTTAAGTGATCATTACAATCATTCTTTGATTGCAGAACATTGATGCAAACTTAAAGCATGAGGTCATTTTTCTGGTCGATACTGAGTGTCCCATGTCTTGTCACGCATAAAGACGATAGTCAGAGGCGGACAAAGCGGATTGAGAAAAGTCCTGCCGTGTATTCCTTCTGCCTGTGTTCTCAACACAGGTGAGTTCACTAATTATCTTATCTACCAAGGATCAGAGCTAGTTCAATGAATTGGCTGGAACAAATATGTCGCAGGACTTCTACTTTCTGAACACGGGATGTCCGCCTCTGATGATAGTCCGCTCTTCTTGCCATCCACAGTTAACAGTTAATACCTGGCATCATCTGCAAAAACTGTAAAAATGCTTTAGCTTTAAGGGTGTTCCTAATGATTGCAGAACTGCTCACATGCTCATCTGCTGTAGGTTAGGTGTCTTACTGCCCCATTAAAGTGCTGCAGCGTTATGGTTGCCTGCTTTGGCATTTCTGCCATGAAGCTCTTTAAATGGCAGGTGTATAGCCTGGGAGGAGAGTCACAGGTGTGGGGTGGGCTTTTTCTTAGGCTGCTGTACAGGCCTCAGCTACAGCCACAGCATGGGCAGTCCATTCTCATCCTCAAACTGGTCAAGGGTCTCAGGGGAGGGCTAGTATTTTTTTTTTGTAGTAATAATTTTTAGAAATGCCCCCAGACACCAATTCTTTAGCTCTCCTCCATTCATCTTGCACAGGTTCCTCTAATTTCATCCCACCTCTGAAACCACAGAGATTGTGTGGAAACATGAATCTCATTGGCATTCTCACCACAAATTAAGACACATTCCTGCAGTACTTATATATAAGGGCAAGTTGGAAAAGCTCAGACAACATACATAGACACAGAATGGTATGCAAGAATGACAGACAGAAATACAGTGAAAATGCCATTACAGCATAATCAAAACATGTTGACTTTGGTAACCAGTTTCAGTTTCACATGGACATCAGCTAGACCTGGTACATTTCTACATTGAAGAATTCACACCTCATTCAATTGTAGTCCTCTCGATGCTTTTAAGGACACAAATGAAACCAAATCTGACAATCAGAAGTATTGTGGATGTTATTCTGTCGCCATTCATCATATTATAAGAACATAAGTAGTTTTAGTAGATTGTTTTAGTACTTTTTAGGTACCCTACCTTTTTTCTTTCAAATACACCACACTTGGTGGTGATACAGATTTTTGAATGGGATTAGCCTATAGGCTTCTAGCCTGATGCATCGTTTTACTCTGTGCAAAGCATGCTGGATGTAAGAACAGCCAGAAATGAATGTCATTGCCTTGTATAAAAATGAATGCATATTTATAACAGCTACTGTATGAATGTTGGTGAGTGACTGGGTGTGAGGGTGTGGGGATGTGTGACTGAACCTATAGAATAAATGTTTGTGGTATATTTATGACAGAATGAATGGTTCCGGTAGCCTATGCTGACAAATAGCTGTGATGATGTGACTAATGAAGATGTGAGGTGAGGTGATGCAAATGCGCATGGTGCTGGAGGAAGTTTGGCATGATTTGGATAGTTTAGGGCAGTCAGAAGTTAGCATGTGACTCCACTTATGTCTTTTTATATGATGTTATGTTTGTACTATATGCTGTAGTGTATGTTGTGCTTTGTGTGTCATTCATGTTTCTGATGCTATGTCTGTACTGCTGTAGTGTATGTTGTGCCTTTGTGTCTCCAAAACAACTGTCTTTGGAGGAGACAAACCTAACCAAACCTAACCTAACCTAACCTAAGATGCCAGAACAGACCGCGTACCAATCAAAATTTAAATTGGTCACTGAGTGTTGTCGTAAAATTATTGCCACATATAGCGACCTTTGAACTAAGTCAACGCAGCAACCAAAAGCAAATGAGAAACGTGATAACGTTGCGTGTTGATGGCTGCGTGACCTAAACTCATTCTGAAACAGGACAGGTGTTTTAATATTGCCTGGACAACAGTCGACCTTTACGTTTGACTGTTTATTAAGTTTATTAGTCAAGTCTGGCCTACAACGAAGGGAAGAAGCTCAAAAATCTCTCAGAACGGCGGAATGCTGTCCTTCCTCTTTTCTTTAATTCCGTCCTTACCAAGCTGGTTTGAAATAAGTCCTGTTGATAGTGTTCTGCAAGGTGAGATTGTTTCCTGTTTGTCTCGTATGTATTATTATAAATCCACTGACCGATTTGTTAGTTTTTTGTTGTTTTCATGCGTAGCAGATCTTACTCGTCAGTGTTAAAATGCGTTTGCGCCTTCATAACAGGAATTGTTGGCGCCTGTGGGATCTCAGTGCTTTGTAATTTACTCAGAATTCACGTATTCCTTGAGGCAAAGAGGTAAGAGCAATGTTCTGATTGGTTAGTAATTGTGCGGTGTATGTCACTTGCCTGACTTTGGTACATTTGGAATAGACATTTTTAAATCCTGGACATCAACACTGACACTAACCTTTCACCCAGATATGGTCATATTCATACCAGAAAAGTTATGGGCCTAGCAGATACAGACATCTGTCTAAATCTATATTAGTGTACAACTTGTCACTGGTCTAAACAGATTGTGATGGGCTACATTTTACTTGTGTGATTTTTTTTTATGTTGCCTTTGGAAGAATAGAGAATGACAATGATTATGAAGGGAAAGCAAAACCAAGGACTGCCAACAGGAGGTGGGTCCCTGAAACCTTTCAGTTTTGGATCCTGACAGGGATCCTAACTGTTGTGGGGTCACGAGTTGCATCACTGGTTGTTCTTGAATTCTCTCTCAGAGCAATTTCTGCACACATCACCACAGGACAAGTAAGCTTCTCCTATGATACCTGCTGGTTTGTTGTAATATTTATATTTTGTATATTTTTACTCCAGATGTACCTCTAACCTTTCTCCCTCTGTTTCTGTACAGGACACACACGATGGTTACATAGAGAAATTACTTGTTCAATGTCAGTTCTCTGCTGGCTGTGCACTGAGCTGCAGTCTTCATTTTCTCCACAAGGAGGCACCACATCGCTGGTTGAGTCTTCTGCTTGTCTCTGCATTGAGTTGGTACCTTGCCAGCCAGTG
The DNA here is from genome assembly GCA_030347295.1 of Setipinna tenuifilis. Taxonomy (NCBI): domain Eukaryota; kingdom Metazoa; phylum Chordata; class Actinopteri; order Clupeiformes; family Engraulidae; genus Setipinna; species Setipinna tenuifilis. The sequence continues at coordinate 10,281,529 of CM059270.1, read as the reverse complement.
TTCAAGGCTGTATCAACATGTAAAATCACTATTTCATTTGCACAGTTCCCAACGCTACTGTGGCATCTGTATTGGACTGTTAACCTCTGGATCTTCCATCCTATCCTATTTGTGCTGTCTTCTTATTTTAATCTTCACTGTGGCTGCTATTGCTGCTTTTACCTCCATCAATCAACAATTTTCATCAGCCACAGACGCCATTCGGTTCTGGACACCTTTAACAATCTGCTATGCACTACTTGTGATGTATATGCAAGGTGAGTGAAGTCAGACGATATGGTAAGGATGGTGGTGAATTTTGGAAAACAGGAAGACAATTTAATATTTCTGCTTCAGAAGACCAGCAGCGACAGCCCAGCAGCCAGACGGCACTTCAAACAGTGGTGGTGCGACTCGGAGGCCTTCTGCTGCTGATGCTGACAGTAGGGCAGTGGGCAGACATGCTGCATATCATCATATGCTTCCTGGGAGAAGCGGCTTGTCTAATTCCTACTGAAGACCTACTAGATGCAATTGAAAGTGTGAGCATGACCCATAAAAACATTCCTTGTCTCACTGAAACCTACATGTGTCTGTTATAGAGTATAATGTGTTTTAAACTAACACTTTTGTCTTTTGTCAGGATACACAAGATTCCCATGGAAACCAAGCTTTGAGAAGAGACAGAAGACATTTAAAACACAATAAAGATAAATAGCCTTATGGAAAATTCTAATTCCGATAATAGCTCATTTTTTCTTTCCACCCTAATTTATTCAGTATTACTTTGGATACTTTAGGTTATTAAAATAAAGGGTTAAAGGACATGTCAATGTTGTGGTGCAATGTTTTAGTTTTTTAATTTCCAAATGTTGCATACAACCACTCATAATTTTGATTTCATACAAGTTCATGATGCCCATTTTAACCGCGACTTGGCATCCGTGTAGACCTTTTGCATTTTAAAGAAGGGTCAATTAGTTTTACTTGAGCACTGAGCTGATGCTGTACCAGCCCTTCTGCACTTTATTATGTCAACCCAACCCTCACTGAAACAAACAGCTGTAATAGCTGCACTGCTAATCCAATTGATGACTTTGTGGTGAACCATGTTCATCAAACCCAATGGTCCTCAAACCCATCATCTTGATCTTGGTTAGACTCACAGTGCACCAGATTGAATATGCCCCTGCAGTTATTTTCAAGCTTTGGTTGCATGTGACCATCCTTTAGGCCTGTGGAAATCGACTGTTTTAGGTCACAATGATGGATGGAGTACTTTCTGTACTGATTTCGATGGAGGTATTAAAATAAAGCCCCAAATCATTATTTTTTTTAGACTGAGCTTACCCTGATAACAGTGCACTAGGCTACATAGCAATAATACTGTGACCAGCAAAACCATCAAAAGGCAAGGAGGATTTACGACAATAATTAGCTTGTCTAACTAAACAAAGTACCATTTCTCATATTACAGTTCAATTTAACAGAATAAGCCAGCTAGTTGGCGTTTACATGGTTTTAGAGCATATATCAGAACAAGCCACGTCCTCCCCACGGTTAGAAGTGCCTGCTAAATACAGTGAACTATTCTAACATTCTGAAACACTACTCTAACAAAGGCAATTTTATCCTGATTCCCTGAATAAAGTTTTTTTTGTTGTAGCCTACACCTCATTTATAATACTCCCCAGTTAAAAACATTAATTTTGGCTTCAAAGTGTAGGCTACTTTAAGTGGTTAAAATACCTATGAACTGACACAGCAGGCAGATTACTACTAAAAACATTTCCCTTGTTTCTTTATTTGCATAGCGTACCGCTTCCGAATGACAGCAGATGTAGCCTATCCGAACAATATGAAACTAGGTTTCGGGGTTTTCCTTGATAGTGTATCAACAAAATGTGCGGTCGGAGAACATACTGATGAGGACGCCCCGGATACTTCTAAACTGTTACAAAATAGTAACATGTTCTGATCAAAGCTGAACGCTCTCACTCGTTTTGAAATCTCATCACGCTATTGACTCCAGCATCACAAAATGGCCGAAACGTTGAAATAGTTTATTTTGGACGACCAAGAAGACAAAATGGCGTCTAACTGACTAGGCAACAAACAGCCCCATTTTCGTGGCGAGGCATGCAAAAACAAGCGCAATGGGAAAGATTACTCGGAACACTATGCACTGTATCCAATTTGTCCCCTAGATTCGATGAATCCTTCAAATTAAAGATCCTCGGAAGTAGGACATGGATTTTTACATGGTGAAATATAGATTCCTAACAGCTCGATCACTCTCATGGAGTAAAACATTAACAAACGACGCCTATGGTGTTATTTCGACAAAGCAGTGCAAGAAAATTCCATTAAAGAATGATAGGATGGGGCGATATTCCGGTCCAAAAGAACTTGACGCTAGTTGCCATCTCGTTTTTCAGGCTAACGTTGCAGACCACATCTTAATTTGGTGAATGGCGTGTAATTCCAAACCCACAGAGAGTTTCCACTGTTTATCTTTGGGAAGTGGATATTTTTCGGAGTTATGCCTCTATATCGCCCATGGCCTTCCCACTTGCAAACACTTCTTGAATATAACCAAATTTCACAATCGGTCTATGTCAAAAGTCTTTGAGGGCGTTTCTTGCGCATGCGTTCTGGACCCACTGCAGTCCCACTTTGCCGCATTTTAACGCGTGCGTGGTGCACAGACAGAAAGAATGACACCATTTTATCGGGGATCATCTGATGAAGATGCCTTTCTAGGCCTGCAGTAAAACCTAATTCCTAGGGACAAAAACAACTAAAATGTATGAATGACGTTATTCCCCTCTTGGGCTTGCTATTTTATTTCAAATAGTCTGAACTACAGGGTCACGACAGTTTCCTGAAGGTGTCTTTTTGTCAAGACGATTCTGATTGTAATCTCCCTACTATATTAATAAAATGTATTCTTGGCACAAGGCAAGATGTGCTCGTATTTTATATACCATCCGAGTAATCGTAGTCCTTACCTATCTCAGGGGCGCATTTGTATTTGCACAGGTTTTATGTGTTGTTCTTATGAATAGATGTCTGTCCTGTTGTCCTTCTGAAGTATCATGGTTGGGGCTATGTTTGCAGATGTCAACAGCTTTGTGAGGGTTAGCAATATGTGTTTACATCAAAAAAAGACAAGAATCAAACCTACATTTGTACTTAACTGAAAACGGTCGAAGGTATCATAGCAAACAAACGTCATCACTTTCTCAGGGAGAGAGAGCGAGGCAAAGCAAAGGTCGCGTGAAATCAGGAACGCGCGCCTGGTCACGGGAACTGTAACGGAGCGCGTTCTTGACAGCGCGCGCTCTCCTAGACAGCAGAGAATCATACACATCGTCCAGGAGCAAGCAGCAAGTCCAATGGTGGGATTCAGTCGCAGCTAACTGTCGATGATTCATTCACAATATATCGCAGCGCTTGGATTGCAACGTACACAATCATTTGGTCCGGATTAACACATATACAGTTATCTGTATGGTCGGGGGGCAAGATTTCGCAGTATGGTCCGGGAAACCAGACACTTATGGGTGGGGAATTTACCAGAAAATGTACGAGAGGAGAAGATTATTGAACACTTCAAACGGTGAGTTAGCACGCTAACGTTTACTAGAAACCTAATTGAATAACCAACCAACAGTGGTTGCATGCCTGTAACGCAAGTTTAAGATGAACTACAAATAGTTAGCCAGTTATCGCTAGGTAATGTTAACGTAAGATAGCATGGTCTAGCTTGCTAATGTTAGTTTACAGCTACCAGGGTAAATAAAACAACTCAAATGATTTCTGCATAACAATAGGTAGCGTATTTAAGTCAACATGTGTGTGTCAGAAACGCAAAACAACTGGACAGCAGACATAAAATCTGGAAAACACGAGGCTAGTTAGTTGGCAACGTCGCTCATCTAGATGTTTAACAGCTGCACTGGGTCTCGTTAGCAATGCTGGATAGCTTGTTAGCTATCTATCGCGGTATGGTGAGTTTTGGTACGGCAATGTTAACGTTAGCCATCTATAGGTTTTAGAAACGGGCATGACAAGCTAATGCCAAACACACAGATGTCAGCTACGGATTGTCCAACGCTGGTAAAAGACTTGTTACTTTGAGCGTAATCTGTGAAACGTTACTATGTGGTTACAGTTCAGTTTGGCTAAAACACTACAGCTAAGTTAGATACCAAACATGAATGCCTTACTGGGGGGTTGATTTCGATTAGCTGACGTTAACCTAATCACCCATGATTGCTCGCTAGCCACTTGAGCAGCTGGGCTCAACTGTACAATTATCATGTTGACGTTTGCTGTGTATGTATGTTTCTATCTCTGTCAGTGAAATTGTTGCTTAGAACAACATTGCCAGCGGTGTTCTACCATGGAGCGACATGATCAGCGTGTCCGCCAATCACTGTCAGTTTTTAGCAAGTCTGTAACAAACGTCGGATAGTTTACGTGGTCTATGTCGTCAAGCTAGATTGGATAGTCATCATTGAAATGGGATAATGTAACTGTAGTAGAACTAAATGTACCAAATTAAATGGCTTGTATATGTTGCAGACAAAAGTTAAGTAATTGTCAGTCGCAGCAAATACGAGTATCTTGTGTACACATGTGCAAGACTTGTTTCATAAAATGTTAGCATTACTGATTAGATAAACATTGATCTTGCTCAGTTCCTCAATGTTGCTAAAAGGAGAACCTGGCTTGCGCTACACTCAGCTCCTAATGTTAGTTAGCAACCTAACTTGGTAACCATAGTTACTATAACAGTGCTGACTTCCAAGTTCCAAGACTTCCAAGTATGACTTTATTCAGTCGTATTCGTTCATCTTGATTCCTAGTGGGTTTTTAAAAAAACACATTTTAAAGTCTATTGTGGGATTTATGAAAGTCTTCCCCTGCTTGAGTACTAGATGTCAAACTGATTTGATCTCACGGTTCCCATCCTGTCATGCAGTATGCTGTCTGTTCTCTAGCAAGTGTGAGAATGGATGCTGGCATGCGGGCAGAATAAATATTCTTCAAATAAAGAAGAATGGTGTGAATGAAATGCTATACGGAAAGGAGCCGTATGTGTTATTTTAAGATATCGATATGTATGTCAAAAAATCTCAAAAAGAAGCTATTTTCAGGAATTTACCGATTACATGCACGTTAGAGGTCTAAAATCCAAAGTTTAGCTTTTAATTTACCGCATTTACAGTGTAGTTATATAGGCAAGGTCTTTATCTAGAGGCTTTGTTTTATCAAATCTAGCGTAATGCCGCTGTCAGCTGGGTACCTCGCTCCTGACCAATGTCTAAGATCAGGATAGAACAAATGTAGCACATAAATGCGTTTAGTTACATTGTTATTATGGCTTGTCGATTGTGTAACAAATTCCCGCTCATTGTATCCTCGAGGCTTCATGCTCTTCTTGAAGTCGCTGCTGTGCAGTGAAGACAAGCTGACTATCGACGGCGTTGTCAACAGCGTGTTGGTCAATGCAGGGCTGTTAATATTTGTTGTAGCCTAGTAATCTGTATAAAATGAAACGTTGGATTGAATTGATTGCTCATAACTGTCGAAGCTTTTTTTTTTTTTTTTTTTTTAGCTTTCGTGAGTGTTACATGTCAACTACTTAGCCTACAAAGATTCAGCATTGCGAACCCGATGCCACTCTTAATTTGCTAGTTTATTTTAATACGGGTTTACACAGAAGCTCTACAAAGTGTTTTTGCCATGTGTTTATATCGTTAAAACGTCTGGATGGAAAACGAAAAAATAGTTAACAATCAGCTCCCATGCTCAGTCGTTTTGGTGCCAAAGCGTGACAGTCCGGTGCGGGAGAACGAGTTATTGAAGATGGGGACGGGAGAATGAGTAAGCAGTGTGAATAGGTTTGTAAAATGGCGACGAAGATTGAACAGTCAGTGTGAGAACTGGCATATTGCGCTACACACCTGCAAAACATAACATGCAGAGGCGCGGGCGAATAAGCAGTGCACTAAAGCCTTTGCTTTTCCCTGTTCTTGCGTTTTCTGACGTTTTGTGGATTATGTCGAAAACATGTGTAAGATCCAGTATGCTGCCTCTCCTTATAAAAGTGTTTTGCAATTCTGTGTGATTTTTATCTTTGCCCCATGACAGAGCTGACAAACTAGTCTCCTTCTTACCTGTAAAGTGATGGGCTTATTTCATGAGTATGCTGTCCTACTCTGAACATATGGCTCACTGTTTTGTGACATTTAGTGGATGCGCTGATGTGGAATAAATGCATATGAACCCCTGAAGTGAAAACACTAGGTGTGCAGATTTTTCCTAAAATGCAAATAACGTCATGTTTTATGTAGAAGACATACACAGGAGATTCTCACTGGGTGTTGTGGGATCCTTGATCCCAGTTAAACATTTGGGATTCATTTGTTCCTTTTCTTACTGCAAATAAAATGTAAGATTAAGAAATCTCTTGAAACTAAATGGTAGGCGTCATCACCCAGACAAACCAATTATAAATGAACCCAGCTTACAAGTAGACTTCTACAAGTTCTGTTGGATAATGTTACTTGTGTAAACCAATAGCTGTGTGTAAGTTCATGGTTTGGTAGTATAGTCAGCTTTGCGGAAAATTGTTTATATATAAAGTTTTTATTTATGTTATTTATGACCTGACATTACTGGTTCCAGTGAAACATTTTGTAGAACCCCACAGAAATAACACACAAATAACACAAAAATAAGGGTAGAATTTTTCCTGTATCTTGTATGCAAACCCTGATGTTTTAATTTTTAATTCTCATAATATAACTGAGAATAGATTCATGGAACTATTGTATTGCAAAGCACAAGTTAAGTGAATGCCTTCACTAACTGATTGTGTGTTGTCTTTTTTTTGTCCTCTGTCTTTATCACAGATATGGACGTGTGGAGAGTGTCAAGGTCTTGCCGAAGCGTGGGTCAGAGGGAGGAGTTGCGGCATTTGTGGATTTTGTGGACATTAAGAGTGCTCAGAAGGCACACAACTCTATCAACAAAATGGGGGACAGAGACCTGCGCACAGATTACAATGAACCAGGAACAATCCCCAGCGCAGCCCGTGGACTGGATGATAGCCTGTCCATAGGCTCTCGTGGGCGGGATGTAACAGGGTTCACGAGGGGGGCTGGGGGCCCAGTGTACGGGCCCCCTGCATCACTCCACAGCAGAGATGGACGCTATGAACGCAGACTAGACGGGTAAGTGGACATAGTTTCTCTGAAGGCAGGGGGACATTTTGTTTCTTGTAGAAAGCCCTTTCCCAGGCATTTTCTGATCATTTAGTAGATTGTTTTTGTTTTTTTCTCGGGGCGGGGAATAAACAAAACAAACCAAAAACACTGAAAAGGGAAGGGAAAAAGATTCGAGTGAGGAGTAAAAGGAATTCACACAGTCCTATCGCTTCAGGCATCCTATGTATGTCCTTTGAGCTCCTTCGATGCTCTCGGATACATATGCTTTTAGACATCCAAAGAGAGCATGTTCATGCATCAGGAACACAAATTCATAATTTATTAAGGTATTTAATAATGGGTTATGCTCCATTTTGAAAGTAAATCACCATGTGAGTTGGATGTAACATTTTGCGGAGAATCCAGGGCGTGTTTTGGAGGTCGTAAGATTCCCTGGGATTTACGGATGCGGAAGTGATTCTGTTCCGATGGCATTACCTGGGATCATCCTGATCTGGAGTACAGTACCTCCCATGGTGGATTAAGATCTTACTCGTCTTTATTTTGAGTTATTTCACACCTATTCATTTATGACACATTAAATAGTAATTGGATTTCTTAAAAAAAAAAAAGTGTTGCATATACAGTGCTTTTCCTCCACAGTCGGGATCCTATGGATAAAATACTCAGGATATGTATACCCCCCCATTGGATTAATACTCATCAAACACATGGATATTCTGTCACTCGAGAGGTGTTGGTTTTCTTTGTTTTTTTTTTTTCTTTCTTTCTTTGGGATTATGTGTGGTATCAGGGCTCTTCTGGTAAATTCTTGGGAGACATTTGCCGAGAATCAACAGAAACAGTGAGCAAAACTTTTCGTTTCCTTTTTCTTTTTTTGTTCTAAAAATCATTTTCATTTGTTCTTATTTCTGGTTTGAGGCGCTTTCTTGCTTTGGTTCTCACTCTGGAAATAACTACAAAACCTTAATGGTGGATGTAGAGGAAATATCTGGGTATCTGTGGAGGACTATTTTTCAAACAGCTGCGTCGAAGAATACCCATGGAGGGTTAATTTTGTGCTGGGGCAGAAGATGACTTTCATAGCTTGGATACAGTATGACACATCTCACTATGAAAGGATTACCCAGCTCCCTGTGACTGGATGTAGAACTTTGTCCAACCCACGGATTGTTTTTGATGAACAGTGCATTTCTTGCTGCTGACCAACCCAGTGCATGTGGACTAAGCTAATGAACAACCATCCTGAGAACGGGAAGTGTGGCGATGTACTGAAGGTTAACATGGACATTGGATTTGCTCTGAAGTAAGTCTGTTGTGGATTATGACTGGACTGAGTGGTGTGTGCAAGATGATCATCTGTTCCATGTGGATTTCTACAAGACTGGAACTCGCCTTCATGGATGTTTTTTTTTAGCTTAAATATATTTATTTAAATATAGCTAGATCAGGATGGTGTGCTGCATATGTAGTTGACAGTAGTATCAACGTACCCAGGAGGGTCAAGAGAGACTTTAACTCATGGACCTGCTTACATGGAGGTGGACCAAGCTTCTGCTTAATGCCATATGGATTTATTGTCTGAGGACTTAACACTTTTTAGGCTATGTACTCAGGCTGTTATTGCTTCATTTTAAAACAAAAAAATTATAACTGATGGTTAAGCTTTCCAAGCTCTACTTCATGGATTCTTAATATTATTATATTAGCAGACTTCAGTTTTTTATATGAAGACTTACTTTTTGGGGATAACTTTTTGATGCAGCCTACCAGCCCCTCCATCAAAGGGATTACTACCTGCAACACTCGCCATGTTTTTTTTTTCACCTTTTTTCAGTGACATCCTACATTTTTCTTTTTTTCAAATCCCTTTTTTTGCTCACAAAATTATGTCTCCCTAGATTGTATTTGGAATTGTAGGTCGGTCAAGTTACTGCTGTCGAAAAAGGTTGGTATGTCTGCCCTGTGTATTTTAGCTGTCCTCTCTAACCCCTAGTTTTAACCCTCCCCCCCTACCTACCCCACCCCATCTCTGTCTGTACTGCACCTATCCTTTTCTGTCTTTCCCTCCCTACGACTCCCACTAACAGTAGTAGCTGGTAAAACAGGCTGTCTTGATAGCTTGTTGGCATTTGCAGTTATGTGCCTTTTTTAACCCCACTCTGCTATACTCCCCACACCCTACCCTTCCCCACCCCAACCCACCCCACCCCAAACCCTCGTTTTCACACTCCCTGGCTCCTTGCCTTTCTGTTCTCCTCGGTCACTCATATGATGGTTCTGAGGGGGGCAGTGGGTTTTTAATTTTTTTTCCACTTTAAATGGAGAAAATAGCAGTAGCATTTTTATGGGAAACGTTAATATGCAAAAACTGTGACACTGCGTTATAGTTCTTTACAAACGGAGGAGAAGGCAACTGAGCTATGGAGTGAGTGTACTGATGCAATGCATCACCTCTGTGTGCTTGTCAGACGCTGTAGCAGCTACAAGAGTGGAATCTGTAATGCGTTCCTTTGGTTAATCACACTCAAGTTACACAGCGCTGCATCACAATCCACTAGGGATTCAAAGGTGAAATCAAATGACAGTACTTATTCAGTTACAGTATAAAATATTCTGGAGCTATATTATTTGTTATTGGTGTCTGTCCATATGCACTTCAGGCATGTTGTGGTATCAAAAAAATGGCATTACTCAGTCATTAATTCAAAGGTCCTGTATTTAGCCTTTTTGTTCTTGTTTATTTCTTGTAATTTCTAAATAAAAAGAGTAAAATTGTATCTTAAGGAAGAGTGCCTATAAAAAAGCCAACCTCACATTAGAAGAGGCAGATGACACTAGCTCAATACGTTTCAACATCAATGAGGATAAAATTCCTCAGTCTGTTCTAGTGTATCACGTACGAGGCAGAGAGGTGTGCTTTTCCTGTGCCGCCCGCAGTCCATTTCCTCAAGAATGTTTTTAGTGTAGGGTCATGTTAGGCAAGCCATCTGTGGGTGGGGTTCCCACGCTGCAATGTCTGCTGCCTGAATAACCTTCCTAAAGCAGCGATTTCCCACAGTAGACTGCCATAGTAAAGTCACACCTCACCACACACTGCGTGTGGCTTTGCTTCTTCATCACTAGCCTTTGAGGCATTTTTTTCAGGTAGACCTTGCCACATGGATAGTGTTTGTACACAAACGCTGTTTTTTGGCATAGACACTAGACGAGGGACTTTCTTTCCAGAAGCTCTTTTTTTCTAATCCCTCTCCACTAGGCAAGAACTGATGCTTGGGCACCCCACCATACTTTGCACTCTGCATGGCATGAATGTTTGCTCATTTACGTTTTCAGATTTCATCCTCTAGCCTATTCCTCGCTGTTTGTCTAAGTAAAATAAAGAAACTTAAACTGCCACTGAAAAAAAGGTCTTCACTAAATAACACGCGTCTCTGTTTTGCCGTTTACTCTTCGCCGCCTCCAGTGACTCAGTGACAGACTAGCTGGACAACATAGAGCTTTAACCTAATTTAGTAATGGACCTTTAGGGGCAAATAACTGAAATTGTTATTTTGAGAGTAGGGGAGTTCCCACAGTTTGACAAGGCTACTTCTCACCTTTGCTGTTCCATCATTCTCACAAGTGTTACTCTCATAAGCTGTTGGATTAGTGCAGGTAGTTTCAGAGATGCCCAGGTGCATTGGATGCTTGGGTAAAATTTTACTTTGTATAGTAAGACATTTCAATGTGCAGTACATCAAGTTCTTAAATACTAGTTACCTAAGTGATGTGAAAATATTCAGTAGATGTTAGAAATCCTGTTACATTAATAGAACAATCTATAGTTCATGTGAACTCATAAGTAGTAGTAAAAAAAATTAGTCATAATTCAAAGTGTTGGATACGGGTATAGAGAGGTAAAGAGAATACAAGGGTCATCTCAAAGTTTCAAAGTAATAAATAGAAGCTACACACGCAAATCTGATTGAAAGTTTACAAATGGCCTACTGCTATGATTTCACCCTGTGTAACTTGGAGTGTGAAATGCCATGACACGTATGATCTCAGGTCATGCAGAACGGAGCTGCTTCCTCCATTAGGCAAGACTTCTATTTATGTGTTGAGATGCATTACTACAGTGCTCTTATTATCCTTAGCACTTTTCACTACAGTGCTAAACTTAAGCTTATGTTAGCACTGTGACCGAAATGCTACACAAGATCTTTTGACCTGTCTGGATGTCGGTTCATAGAAAGCATGAAATTCTGCATTGGTGTTACAGCAGTGTGAAGTAATGCACCCTCCCCATGTCTGTCATCTTCTCCCCCTGCCATTCCCTGTCCCCTCCTGTCATCCCCCCAGGGCTGCCGAGGGTCGCGAGCGTGCGTACGAGCACAGTGCCTACGGACACCACGAGCGCGGCGGGGGCAGCGGCAGCAGCAGCACTGGTGGCGGCAGCAGCAGCTTTGAGCGCCAGCGGCACTACGATACGGACTATTACCGGGATCCCCGCGACCGCTCCCTCAGCAGCGGCGGGGGCAGCTCCACCTCCACGAGCGGGAGCAGCGGAGGGAGCTCGGGGTCGGGCAGCGGAGGGGTGGGCGTTGTGGTCGGAGGTAGCAGCACCGGCGGGGGCGGCAGCAGTAGCACCGGCGGGGCCGCCGGAGTTGGGGTCAGTGTGGTCGGCGGGACATCGGCGACGGCCACGGCCGCCTACTACGGCTCACGCAGCCGCAGCCCCAGTCGCTTTGACGCGACAGAGACTCGCTACGAGGCGCGAGGCGCCCGCGAACCCTTCACCTTAGCTAGCGTGGTGCACCGGGACCTTTATAGGGAGGAGCGCGGCAGGCGAGCGGACCGGTCGTACCATCACAGCCGAAGCCGCTCGCCACACTCCTCCTCGCAGTCGCACAACCCCTCGCCGCAGAGGCTCTCCAGCCAGGCGCTGCGAGCGCCGCGCTCCCCCAGCGGATCGGGTTCACGGAGCCGCTCCTCCAGCTCCGACTCAGTCAGCAGCACCAGCAGCAGCAGCAGCGGCAGGTGGGTGGCCTCACCGCACATCTCCACATCACTCACTCACACACTCGCTCGCTAGTTCCTTACACTGATGATATCGCACGCAATACAGGAAAATGTGTTTCTGTTTTTGGTCATGGCTGGTTTCTTGGTGTGCTTGGCTTAGCTGTCGCGTGTCTGAGAGATTTTGCATTCCTGCCGTCTGTGCCTACTGATGATTTATGCTACCAGGCAACACGGTTGAGTAGCAAATGGGCAGGATTCAGCGTTGCAGAGTTTAGTCTGCTTTTCTGCACTAATGTGTTACTTGCACAGATTCCAATAAAAAAGAAGATATCTCGTTTTATCTATAGTATATTACACTTTTTAATTTCACAGAACAGTTCAACAGTTCTGATAGTTGCAACATGCAAGTGCAGTCATAGTTATTGTTCTTATTTGAGGGGCTTCAGAAATGGTCACATAAAAGTTGCATGTTCTTTATATTGAGTTGAGTAGAAGGTTGCATGTTCGTGTCTTCTGGTTAGGCTGTGGGGCCTGTGGTTGTGTCATTGTGCTCGTCTCGAACAGAGAAGTCTAGCAGAATCGCTGCTGGCTTGTGGCCAACATATTTGAGGAAGCATGGGTAAAATAAGTCAAAGCTGTGACCTCGTTACATCAGCACTCAGCATTTAGGTTAATCCATTCTACATTAAAAACAGTTGTTTAGGTTCTACTAAAAAAGCAGTTGGATTGTACTAATTTTCAAGAAGAAGTGGGGTGATTTTAAAATCGCTCCAAAACTGTTTGTAATCTTGCTGATCTCAGCGGTGGGATTTTGAGATGCTGGATGATGTAACACTTGAAAGACTTTGCACTCTGCTCTTATCTTTTCTGCAGCACTGCAGTGGCTAAGGCTCTCTTTCTCTCTCTCGCTCCCGCCCGTGCTGAGCCATCAGTGACAAATCTTCTCCTGCAGTTGCTTTAGTTTCAGCATAATGCACATACTGGGACTGAAACCATTACTCGAATAACTCTATGACAAAGAAATGACCAAGGCAAATTCTTTACATATACTATTATTATTACTATTATTATTATTATTATTATATAATTACATATATAGTACCCGTCAGGCAGGTTATTTAGGTTACTATGTTATGGTTTTTACTGATGCACAACACAGCCTATGCAGAATTCTGTGGTGCAGTAGAGCAAAGCAGGAGAGGAGGAAACAGAAGCTGTCCAAAGTTTAGGAGCATTTTCAATGACATGAAAAACACTGCACATCCATTGTAAAATTAAACCAGCTTACAGCAGAAACATGGTCTGTGATGCACAACTATCCACCCGTCAACCATAGTTTCTTACCTGTTTTTAGCTTTTTCCCATTTTCTTTCGTGTAGACCGTTTCAAGAGAGTTTAGTTTATGACAGACCTAGATCCCAGAAGGTATTAACACTAATGAACATTGTTGTCATACCAAAGACCCTTACTAACAACTAGAGCCCGACCGATATGGGTTTTTCTAAAGCCGATGCCGATACCGATATTTGGAGATCAGAATCACCGATGGCCGATATGAGCTGCCGATTTTTTTGGGCCGATTTTTAGGGCCGATATGCTATCGTTTTGTCCTTAATTGGCATACTAAATTATCATACTAATAAGAGGAAGCACAACACTTATAAACTTAACATGATTTATTGAAAATTGAACATATAAACATATGAAATAAATATAAAATAAATAAATAACAAATAAATAAATACCAACTCTTGGGTCATAAAAATAAACATAAGAAAAAATATGAAATAAAAAAATAAATATCAGTGCTGCAACATAACAAAAATAGTACTACTTGAACCTTGAAAATAGTTAAACTTGAAACTGAAAACAGTCAGTCACACTTTGGCATTTAGGCCTCTAGGCCTCATACTTCCAGTTCAAAAAACGCAGGTTGTCATGTAATCATGTCATGTCATGATAATAAAAGGATAGTTCACCCATAGTGCGCGCTTCTACAGGGAACCCCTATGCTGACGGACCAGGAAGTGCAACGGTGCAAGTGTGAGTAGTGTTTTGAGTTCGTGAGAAGTTGCCATGTTTGCTACGGAGATTAATGGTTAATGGAGACGAAGCAGTGGGTACCTCACTGTTCGCTATGATGTTGAGAATAAACGGAACTTGATGGTAAAGTACAGTGTGTTGTGTGTCTTTGTAGATGTTATATATTGCTTAACTCACCCCGCGGACGCCGGTGCTGTGTGCTGGTTCAGACAGAGACAAGTGCAATTAGCGTGCAGGTGTGTTAGCAGTGTATGACGGGACATGTAGTGCGTGAGTGGGCCAGCTACCGTGCAAACAAAGACAGAGACACAGACAAAGAAACACCGTGGCGCTAAAAAGTGTCCACACTTTTTACAGGCTTGCTGAAGCGCAATATCTCCGTCTCCCTTTTCGCTACAGCTGTAGTGGCATGAGCACTCTGCTCAACTTCTTAGCCTATCATGAGCAGCGATTTTGTTTTGGCATGCACGAGTCTACCCAACAGAGCTGTAAACTGAAAATCGGCGCAACCACATAAGAAGATCGGCCGATGCCGATTGATTAAAAATGAGCAAAAATCGGCCTAATTAATCGGCTGGCCGATCGATCGGTCGGGCTCTACTAACAACCCTACTGGCAACATTAAAATGACAAACTCTGGTGTCTATTGGTGAAAATTATACATCCTGGATCATTTTCTTTACTATTGGCAAAAAAGTCTACCGTCTCTGTAGTGAATTGGTGTACTCCCCCAGCAGTAAACAGCTTGGACAAGCAGCAAGTGATGCTTCCATCAGAATGAAATTATGTTACTGTTGGGTTATTGCTAGTCTATGTTTCAAAATGACATTAGCCTCATTCGACACCACTGCACAGCCAGACATCATATTTATATCTTTGGATTTTGAAATTGATGAATTTAGTTTTAATTACCTGTGAAATGGTGACGGAATAGTGAGAGAAAGGGAGAGAAACGACAGAAATATTGTATTTTTATTCAGTTAGCCTACTCAGTGAAATAATTGCTAGGATATTCGATTTCAAATATGATCGATAGGTGCAGCCCTACTAAGAACTGCAATACTTCTGGGTGTGGAAAGGTAGTGGTCAAAAAAAAAATCCAGTGAAACACCCTGAACTTTCTTTCATTCTTTGTCTGATTGTGTTCAGATGCACTTTTCTACACAACAGATTTGTGATGAGTTCTCTATATAAAGGACTCTTCTGCAGTCATCAGAGTTCACCTTTTGCATCACTCTGATGGATGTCAGAACATCACTTGTTTTGAAATGGTGATGAGCTAATTTGGATTGGTGATTTCATTTTGTTTGTGTTTGGCAGATGGCTGTTTAGCCTAACACCTGTTGTTTTGGTCAGCCTATGATGACTTTTGACTAATTTGCATGCAAATTTAAATGTAGTGGCGATCAGCCAATAGCAATCCATTCCATCAGAATCCTAAGGATGGGTGCTTAAGAGGGGTCTGGTCAGATGACATGGCAGTCATCAATAAAGTCTCAGATCATTACACAACCTGACCATCAAACCACAAACTATGCTTACTCTATACTCATTGAGCCCCATTGTTTACTTGGACTTTTGTTGCACTTGTTGGTTTGCCACTTTCTCTAGTTGCTGCGTGTTTCTATCAAATTAACAAAACCTTATCAATGACAATTCTGACTATGTATCCATACATAAAAATACATTCACGTCGCATTTAACCACGAAATTGTGATAAGAATGTTTGTTTTTCTACTTAATTTAGTAGGTTTGTAATGTTGCATGTTATAAAATCATGTCAGAGCTTACAAAAACACAGTGGGTCTTTCTTGCTGCCTGTCAAATAGGAATATTTTCAGTCCTGCACAAGTTTAATCTAGTGTTGCACCGATGCCATTTTTTGGCCTCGATACCGATATCGATACCAGGCTGTGCAGTATCGGCCGATGCCGATACCATACCGATACCACTCCGTTTGAAATTTTTATATATATATGAAGAGCTGCATACTACTTGGATGTAAAGTCATTGCTACCATGGCTTTGTAAGTTAAGAGCGGCTATTGGCCCGCTCTCATTGGTCTGAAGCAGGTCAATAACGATAGCTGATTGGCGTGCTTGGCAGGTGTGCACAGTGATCACTATGTTTGCCATAACATCCAAATCGATAAGAAATCTTTTTGTCTTCTTCTGTACAATCAGTCATGATGAAAAAAAAAATAATGTAAATCCACGGAGCCACAACAAATGTCCGAAACGGGACATTTACAGTGCTTGAAAGAGCATATCCTCCATTGGGTCTTTCAAGGACAGACACATGATCCAGTCTATTTGAGTCAAAATCTTATGTTGCTTCTTACTAGGCGAGCTTACTTTGAGAAGGGGCGGTCATGCTAGTAGCACTAATATCAGGTGGCCACAATATATCCAGCTCATGACTAGCCAATGTGCTGCACAGAGAGCACCGTCTGACCTGCACTCAACCCGGTTGCAGGAAGTGGACCTGACACACAAACTGTGTAATGGCCGTTTGTTTACATGTGCTCATACGGACACATGTCCCTTCCCCCACACCCTCCAACTTGTCAGCTATGGGGTGGGAACCCTCATGTACATTTTTATTTTTGGTGTGGAAATGCATTGAGACCATACAGTGAGTTACTTTACTGCATTCCCTGCAAATTACATTTGCAATGTCACTGGGGTTTTGAATTTAGATTTGCATAGGCTTCTTGATGTTCTCCATTTTTTATTAAAAATCAGGACTTCTTCCCACTTGGCTTTAAAATTGATTTACATGAAATGACCTCTCGTGACCCCAATAGGAGCGTCTCCTCGGTAAGCTATTTAATGAGATGCCTCCTCCTCAAAGCCAACATCTTGTTGTTTTTTTAAGGCAGAGTTCCAAATTTGCATACATTATGTTTTTTCAAAACAAATATGCCTGTTTTGACTGCGAGGTTTTACTTTTTCTCATATTCTTCATTCTCAACATCCATCTGCATTAAATTTAGTTTGCCCTCTCTATTCTGATTGGCCCTGGAAATGGTATCATCCTGCTACAATATTGAAACTGTATGTTGCTTAGACTGTGAAAATGAACATGCTTTATTGTAGGGTCATTTAGGTTTATCACAGTGATAAGATAGCAGTACGAGATGACCTGACCTAGTGCTGGGGAGAAAAGCAAAATGGTTTTTGGCAGTTTGACATGAGTAAGGAAGTGATGGACATATTCATAATTGACAGATTAATCATTATGTAAGCAATTGTTTATTGCAGGACCATTGCAATTGTATACAGTGCTGCTGAACATTTCATGTTTTTAGAGGCAAGAAACGAGAGGTAGAATCAGTGAGCAGAAATGGATAAAAAAGGATGATTTTCTCAGGTAAATGGCTATGCATCCAATTAGTGTTGTTCTAAATAGTGCCTATCCCTTTTATATTATATTCTATAGTATAGAATATTTATGGTGAAATATGGCTACATTTTGCAGAGTTCACAGATTTTTATGAGCTTCACATGTTTGATGAGGGCGATGCATTTAAAGGATTTTTTAAGGGACGACTGGTGTATTTTTTTTCCCCCTCACTGGCCACCTCTGTAATGTGGGTGTGAGCTCCCCCACCCCCGTCAGATCCAGTTGGAACTGGAAATTTCTAGCCACTGCTGGCTCCCTGCCCACTCCCACAGACCAGCCTCTGTGCACAGCACTTCCTGGAGAGAGGCTGGGACTGTGAGAGCGCATGAGTGAGAGACGGCATGTGTGTATGTGAAAAAGAGAGGGAGAGAGACAGAGAGCGTGCGAGAGAGAGAGAGAGGCAGAAGGGTGAGAGCATCAATGTAAACAGTCTTAAATAGATGGGTGTCATGGGAGATTTTGCCGTGTTAAGTAGCAGCTTGTGTTTCTCACTCTAGCCCTTCTGTTAGCCTCCCCTCACACACAAAGACACAACCCAAGAAATATTTTCTGATTGAGTGTATCGTAAGGAAATTATGTTCTATTTTCTGACAAATTGCCTGAGATCCAGGAATATTTTCACTAGAAAATTCATTCTCTCTGAGGAAATCGGTATCAACGCTATCATCAACCCATAGCCTAACCTGAAAAATATCTGGCTGTAATGCTGCACAAAGAACATTGCCTGTTCCGTCAATTTTCAGACAGCCGTCTGCTGTTAAGTGATATTGCCTTAGCATTTTATCGACTAATTTTATTGAACGTTTATAAAAGCACCCACCCCTTTTTAAAGGCGCAGAGGGCATATAGGGGTGTATATTATTAGAAAAGAAACAAAAGGATTCTCATTCACAGCAGTGCAATACTGAGGACCTTTGGATTGTCATTATTCTAATGCCTTCGAGACAAAAAAAATAAATGCAGACCTTTTAGTTAGTAAATGACTACACATCGCAACCTACTGAAAAGATTCTTTTAGCAGAAATTGCTGACACAAACCTGCGAGAATGAATTGGTTGACAAAATTGTTGCCACTCTGATTCAAGGACAAAGAGCAATGTGTTGGACCCAGGAAAACTGGGACAGTCTAAACATAGCCCAGCACAGCAGCAGCCGCATCACAGTAAAATGCCAGACAGGCTCAATAATGATAATACCATGTCAGAAAGAAACCTGGGCTCTATATATTTTGGGTTAGTGCAACTCTGCTTTTGTGCTTGTTGGTTTAGGATCCATGATTTAATATCTAAGCTCTAGTTACCTTGAAATATTATATGCTTTTCCTATTTATATTTTCTGTTATTTTCGGTGTCTCCTTTGTATTATTTTATAGAATTAAATTATTTTGTTTTACATCAGTGTTACCCTTTAGGCTCGGTAAGTGGCGGCTGAGTTGCGCAAGGTTCAGGATGTCTCTGGCAATGTAGCCTTTTACTGTGGGGGTGTGTCAGCCGTCTGGGAATGAACTTTGGTCTCATGCAGCTTGCTGTTTCGTGTATTTTTTTGTAGCTAATGAGCAAGCCGACCTTGCCTGGCTGTTTACATTTCCGTAAGTGCCACTGCAGGGTCATCTGCCCTTTTTCCCACCCTTTACTAGAACACTCCTCTCTCTACGTTTGCCTTTCTGGGAGTAGCCCAGAAGCCTGAGCCTAGCTACTCAGGTCTAATGAATGGACAATTGAAACCTACATATTTACACAAACCTTTATGAGGTCTTTCAAAAAGAGCACTCACACAATACAATGCTCTCCAAGTTGGTTAATAAGTTAGCTACTGGGTTAGTGCACATTTTATAGTCTTCAAAACAGTGGTACATTACAGCTGTTTATCAAGTAATGAACCCAACAAAAAAGTCAGTATGCTACTAGTTTTCAGGATAGATACAAATATTCATGTTATCCAAACGTCGTAATAACATTTTTTGGGCTCTGTTTATTTGAAATCATATTACTGGATTTTCACAACACGGAGCTTTGTGACATCGTGTACAATTCTAGAGACATTACTTGTGCTACTTTCGAATCTGTTTTCATGTAGGAAGCCATCTAGATGCATATCTGCAATGGCTGCAGCAGTGCTAAGGTGCAATACACAAACAGCTGGGCTATAAGATGCAATGCTGCCCATTTTGCATTTTGAAGTCCGGCATCTCAGCTTAGTGTCATAGGTTAGTTTTTGTACAGCAAGTGGTCCAGGCATGAGTTGCAGTCAGATTCTCCACTAAAATTGTGTTAATCCCATCTGCTTGAAATAAAATGGAGAGGCTCGACATCTGATCTTCTCCATGTCTCTTGAAGTCTTTATCATCTGCCAAAAATGTTCTGCCCAGCAGGAGGGTTTTCCGTACCTGACTGGCAGTCATATACGTCTGATCGTGTGAACAAGGAGACTACTTGCAGTTAAAAAGCATTTCTGTCCAAGTGGAAAATCCCATATTTAAATGTTCAGGAATTTCTAACCTAATTTTAAAGATCTCTCAAGAGAACAAAAGGATATGTCTAGAAATGCTATGGTTGAAGTGGTGGTCTGACATTTTTTTTTAAGTGTAATGAGTTTGGCATAAGCCAAGCATTGCTTGATTTGTGACTGCATGTCGCAATACATTGTTGTAAGGTGAGCACTGTAACACACCTACAGTCTATTTATCCTGTCCAATGGATGCAGTTGACCTTTAGTGTGGCATACATTATGTGAGCGTTAAGTGCCTGCAAGTTTTTGTTGCCTTTTTAAGAAATAAGGCAGAGATCCCATGTCTTGTTGGTTGCTAGGATACCTGCTGTGGCAAGTCTTGTGGCTCACATGGCTAACCAGCTAGAGAGCTGAAGCATAAATACAGCCAGATGGAATTTATGTCTATCTTGGGGACTGTATTTCTTTATCAAACCTTTCCAGTTACTGCAGTAAAGAAATGTGTGGACATAGGGTTTCACATGGCACATTTCAGTATGGTGCTTAAAGAACCCTATTCTTATTCTTATATGTTTGTGTTTGATTGTATGACTAGCACTAGTGGATTTTTTTAAACATTAGTGAATTTAAATAAATTGTTTATAATGTCAGTGTCTGGGTTGGTCGAATGCCTGTGTGAGGACAGAACCAGTTGTCCTTATGAATGTAGAAACAGCACATTAGCCAGGATAACTGAACATGTTTTTAGTCAAAATCGGACGTTAAAAATAAGATACGTTCTGTCAGAATTGTCAGAATTGCAAATCTGGTCAATTGTCCCAATGTCACTGTAGAATAGTTGCTCAATTTCTGGGTGCTGTTTCTAGGTCAGTGAGCACAAACAGCTGATTGTAGTTCATGTATGCATGTATACTGCTTTTAGACAGAAATAATTTTAAATATTGGATATTTATGTCAAGTTGTATGTATTGCTTTTCCTCTAAATTAGGTAGTTACATAAATGTAAGTAAACACAACAGTGAAAGTGGCTTTTCAAGCAAAGGTGTTGTCTGCTTCCAAACCTTTTGGTTTGATAGTGAAGAATTGAAGAGAAGGTTATTAACATATAGAACAAAGAATGTTTTTCAAATGCTCCCCATTATTTGTGCTTGTCTGAGACAGCAGTGCCACCGCGAGGTTGAATTTGGTAATGCATGTAAGGTGTTCCTGTTTTTAATTGGTTCCCTCTGTGGTTTCTCATTTTCCATCAGTGATTCCAGCAGTAGTTCCAGTGATGAATCCCCAGCACGGTCTGTTCAGTCAGCTGCAGTTCCCGCCCCATCTGCCCAGTCACTACCTTGCCTTGACAAGGAAGAGCCTCGAAAAAGCTATGGCATTAAGGTCCAAAATCTTCCTGTTCGCTCAACAGGTGAGTTCAAGATCAGTAGTTTTTTTGTTGCCCATTCGTTGCTGTTTATTTTGAATATTTTTTAATGACACTTTTTGAGCAAGTAAACAGTTGTGCCACTATAAATGCATGCACAATAGTGTTCAATCATTCATTAATCTTTGGTTGGTGCTTTAGTGTAGCAGTTTACTACAGTGCAGGAGTAGTAATTTTGTGCCTCCATATGTGTGTAGACACAAGTTTGAAGGATGGTCTGTTCCACGAGTTCAAAAAGCATGGCAAAGTCACCTCAGTGCAAATCCATGGGGCGTCAGAGGAGCGCTACGGACTTGTCTTCTTCCGCCAGCAGGAGGACCAAGAGAAGGCACTTAGTGCATCTAAAGGGAAGCTCTTTTTTGGCATGCAAATCGAGGTCACCGCATGGAACGGTCCTGGTAAGTTCAAGAGAAAAAGTGCAAAACTGTTGTTGCCTCGCTTTCAGAATGCTTGTGCTTATGGTCAACATCTGGCTGACGGATTCCCTTTCACCCCTTCACCCCTCCCCTTTTGTTTTTCCTTCTTCTACTCTGGCTTCCTCAGAGACTGAGAGTGAAAATGAGTTCAGGCCTCTAGATGAGCGCATTGATGAATTTCACCCTAAAGCTACAAGGACATTGTTTATTGGAAACTTGGAGAAGACCACCAGTTACCATGATCTACTCAACATCTTCCAGCGATTTGGAGAGATAGTGGTATGTTGGTGTTGATGTAATGTAGGCGGTCAGAGGATCAGTAAACAAACAACTTACAAAGCTTTATTACAGTGTTTATAATCTGTCTTTATTGCATGTGCTTACTTTTGTGTTTTTTCTTCAACAGGACATTGATATCAAGAAAGTTAATGGTGCACCTCAGTATGCGTTTCTGCAGTACTGTGACATTGCCAGTGTTTGTAAAGCCATAAAAAAGATGGATGGTGAATATCTTGGCAATAACAGATTAAAGGTGAGAGAAGTAGTAAGTGTGACAGCATGTAAGGTTGACTGCTTCTTGGTAGCTGTAGGCTTCACATTAATTGTTGTTCCTTTCTTGCAGTTGGGTTTCGGAAAAAGTATGCCTACCACATGCGTATGGTTGGATGGCCTAGCATCCAGCATCACAGAGCAGTACCTCACACGTCACTTTTGTAGATATGGACATGTAGTGAAGGTAAAATGATCATTGTTTCACTGTCAGTTTCAGGCTATGGATAGGATATGGTGGACTTTCAAAAGATATAACCTGCTCTCTATCTTTTTCCTTACAGGTTGTGTTTGATAGATTAAAAGGGATGGCACTTATCCTATACAACAACATTGAATGTGCGCAGGCCGCTGTCAAAGAAACCAAGGGGTGGAAGATTGGGGGCAATAAAATTAAGGTATATAAAGTTACTGATGGGAAAGGTGCTTATTGTTGCTGTTATAACGAAAAATAGAATATATTTATGAGATTAATGTCAGTATTTCAGACATTGATATTGTTTTTCTATTTAGGTGGATTTTGCCAATCAAGAAAGTCAAATGGCTTTCTACCGTTCAATGCAAGCCTCTGGGCAGGACATTAGAGACTTCTATGATGTTGTACCTGAACGACGGTGAGCAAAATTTACTAATGTCTTATAATATAGAAAATATTTAATGTGTTTGCTGATATTTCTGAACAAAGTGTATGTTTCTCATTGCAGAGATGAGCGCAGGCCGCCATATCATGAGTTCTCTGCTGAGCGGGCCTACTATGATAATGTGCGGACACCTGGCACGTACACAGAGGACCCTCGACGCAAGTATGCAGCACGAGGCCGGGAGTTCTATGCAGAGTGGGATCCCTACCAGGCAGACTTCTATGACCCACGCTACTATGAGGACCCCCGTGAATACAGGGATTACCGGGACCCCTATGAGCAGGACATACGCAAATACAACTATTTACGGGAGCGAGAGAGGGAGAGAGAGCGATTTGAGACGGATCGCGAACGTGACCATGGGCGCAGGACTTTGGAGCAAAGCCCATCTCTCCCACGGCGTCCAGCCAGCCCCACAGCTTCACCTTCACCCTCTGATCGTCTACCAAGTGACTCTGAGCATCCCATATACAGTCGATCATCAGAGAGAAGTGGCAGCTGCAGTTCCCTTTCACCACCACGCTATGAAAAGAGGCCGGATCGGTACAACAAGACAGAGAAGGCCGACAAGGAAAAAACATTATTTGAAACTGAGCGACTCGGTGCCAGTGAGAAGGAGAAACGTTCTGCCAGAAAGGACAAGTCTGAGAAAGATAGGAGTGAGAAACAAAAGCTGAGAAAGCTGAAACTGCCTTCTCCTAGCATGCCGTCCTCAGAGACAGACCCTGACCCTGAACCTGACAGGGATGGCAGCCCAGATGGTGGTCCAAGAGCGAAGGGTAACAGGTTCCTTGGCAAAGAGAAAGAGAATAAAGCCCGTTTAGATTTGCCACCATGTGTAGTGCAGCTGACGCGGGTTAAAGAAAAGGAGGGCAAAGTTTTGGATGCATTCCCTCATACAGTCACAGAGAAACAAAGGCTAAAAGTTTCATCTGACTCTGTTAGGTCTCCCCCTCTGCCTCCTGTTACTGCCATGGAACAGAGGGGTTTCCCCTCCCGGATCGAACTTCAAAAGGGAGACATTCTCAGGCATGTAAAGGTACCCAAAGAGAAGGGCATGGCTAGTCAAATTGAGTTGGTGGAGAAGGAGGGGAAAACAAAACCTAAAAAACACTTGAAGTCTGATCCCACACTTGAGGGTGCCAACTCCTCCCTGGATGCTGACCGTTCACTTGCCCGAAGAAAACGTTTTGAGGAGGCAACTGTAAAAGCTGATAGACTTAGAAGGATCAGAGAGGAGGAAGAGGAAAGTGGGGTCTGTCTAAAGAGGTCAGTTGACAGTGCTCTGCCAAAAGAACCAGACAGTGACAAAAAACTAGCAGTGAAGGACATTTGCAAGAGAGAGCATCGGAAAACTAAATTAGAAAGACTGGTAACTGTTAACAGTAGTCCTACAGATAGACAAGAGTCGGAGTGTGTAACACTTGGTATGGACACAGGGCTTAGCCCTGATTTGCAGTCTCGCCTCGGACAACCAAATGAAGAATCAACAGATGCTGTCTCTACTCAGAGGCTGGGAAGTTTAGGTTTGAAAAATCAGAGTCGTCCTAGTATTAGTAGGCCATCTTCTGATGATGGAAGCCAGGATCTAGAACAGTTCAGAGAAAAAGACCACCTGCATATCAGCAACCAGGAACACCCTGTTGAGAAAACCTTTACGGTGCATGATGCCAGACTATCTGTGGACATAGACCATTCTCAAAGCTGTAGAAAACAAATGGAACAAAACCGCAGACTTCAGAAACAGCTGCAGGAGAATGACAAGTTAAATTGTCTGGAAAGTCCTGTTGGGGTAGATTCAGAGGATATGGAGCAGCATGAAATGGGAAAACCACCACAGGATGTTGCCAGTGATTCTCCACCCAGCAAGCGTAAAAAGCTAGATGCCCTTGACTTTGAATTGAGTTCAAAACGAGAGCGAAACTACAGAAGCTCTAGATCAGCTAGTGAAGATTCTGAAAAGAATTTAAATTCTGTAGTGACAAGACATTCAACATACAGTGAGGAAGAGGTCTCTGCAGATTCACCACTCACAATGTCCAGTAAAGACACCCACAAACCAGAGGATAGGCCGAGCATTCGCTCCGATGTTTTTAAGCATAGCTTGGACTCCTCCACTGCAAAAATGCTTTCAGCTCACACAGAGCATTCCAAACTAAGGTCATTTTCTCAAGGTGCTGAGGATGAGGCACGCTGGGAGAGCAGAATTAAGCAGGACACCCTAAGAATGGACATGACTTTCCCAAGTAGCGTTGTTAAACGGGATGGAATCCGCAAACGAACAGTTCGTGAGCTAGAGCCAGGAGAGGTTCAGTCAGACTCAGATGATGATGGTGACAAGCATCTTTCACCCAAATCGAATGCCTCACTGACATATTTGCAGCGGGAAAGAGAAGACAGACATTTGGACATCAAACTATCTGGCTCACTTGAAAAGAATAAATTTTATGAATTTGCCCTCGATAAGACTATAACACCAGATACCAAGGCTCTATTGGCACGAGCAAAGTCTCTCTCCTCCTCAAGAGAAGACAATTGGTCATTTCTGGGTCATGAGTCACGGTTAACTACCCTTCGCAACAGTTCAGACAAGGAGAGGGTTGAGCCAACACCACGACCTATTCCCTCTTGGTATAAAAGGAAATTTAAGCAAGACTCTGAGGGCAAGTTGGATGATAAAAAGGAGATGCCCAAGACAGAGGACCATGAACGACAAGAGCTGTTTGTTTCTCGCTTCCTTCGCAGCTCTATTTTTGAACAAGATTCACGTCGTTTGCAGCATCTTGAACGCAAAGACCAGGATCCTGAATATAGTGCCTGTAGACTCACGGCACAGTTGAGTAGCACTGAGGTGCATGTAAGCAGTGCAGTTGAGACAGCACACAAGAACCAGTTGGGCTTTTTCGGAGCCGTTTTTTAGAGTTACAGCAGCAGAAAGGCAGAGATCACCGTGTCCATGATGACAGAGCCAATGTGCTTGACAGAGATGATGATGACAAGGCAAAAGAAGGGAACCAGGATCAGTACCCCAAAATGGATGAATCTAAACCTGTTAGTCCTGTCATAGCTCAGTCAGTATTAACCTCTGCCCCATCAAAGGACATATCCCAACTAGATGATGACCAGCTGGATAAACCAGAGGTGTTGACAGTCCCACAGGTTAAGAATGAAGATGTGGCAGATGCTGCTGATAATTCTCCTCCACAATCTGAAGAAAAGTTCGAAAGTGTACCAACGGTTACTGTTTCAGTTGCTGATCCTGTATGCAAAGATGAGCGGGCAAAAGATGAGCCTGATCCAGAACCACTCGAAATGAAAGCAACTCCTGTCAGTACTTTGGCAGTGGAACACCCCACCTGTGTTGAAGTCAGGCCTCCCACTCCTGGTGCCTCCTTAAATGTTTTGCAACCTGACGAAACTGAAACCGCAGAGGGGACACAGTCTCCAGAAGCATCACCTAAAGCTGTAGGAATTCAGGAGGCTGTCAAGGAGGAAGAAGAATCTAAGCTTGAAAAATCACTGCCCATAGGCAGCCATTCACCCAAGAATGTAGATGTGCCTCTTGAAAAGGCAGTGGCATTATCAGATGTAGAGACCGAAGTAGCACCTCCTGCGCGGAAACAACCTAAGAGCAAAAAATCTAAACTCATCCCAGCAGCACCTCCAACTCCTCCACCCATCCAACCTGCAGCCAGTGAAAAGCCTGTGACTCGCAAAAGTGAGCGAATTGACAAGGAAAAGTTAAAAAGAGCCTCCTCTCCAAGGGGCGAAGCTGCAAAAAGCGCTGCTGATTCTAAATCCACAGCAAAATCACCCAGCCACTCTACAGACACAGAGTTGGGGTCTGAGTCAGATGGAGTTAGAGGCAGACGTCGACGGAATGTGCGCTCTGTGTATGCCACACCACCTGAGGGTGAAAATGTGCAACAGTCAGGAAAAGATGTGGCCGAGGCTCCTCGTGCTACACGAAAGCGTGGTGGTGATTCTGCCCCTCCTGGTGGCAAAAGAGGCCGTCCTAAGACTCGTAAAGCAGGAAAAGTTGAAGATGTGTCACCTGTGAAGGTAGAGCAGCCTAAAATGTCAGAGGGAGAAGATACAGACAGCAAAGAGTCTGTTGGCAGTGAAATATCTAAAATAGCAGAAGGTTGGCGCTCTCCCAGGTCTCAGAAAACTCAGGCCTCACCCCCCAGGAGTACACAAAGTAGAAAATTAGGCAAGGCTGAAAAACAGCCTGAGAAAATGGACATCCTGTTTGACAAGTTAGAAGCTGATGAAATTACAACCTCTGACCCCCAGACTAAATTGAGTGAAGAGTCTCAAGATTTGGCAAGAAAGTTATCAGAGGATGCCAAGCCACAGACTAAAACCCAGAAAACAGATAAAGAGAGTGAAGTTACAGAGACTCCTGAAAAGAAATCAGAAGAAAATGAAGAAGAAAAATTGGAAGAATCAATAGAAAAACGCAAACCAGTTGAAAAGGGTGGTAAAACAAAGCAATCAAGATTGACTCGTAACTCTAAAACAGGAGGTGAGGACAAGTCACTTAGTCTGAAAAATCTTGTAATTCATTTAAGTGTGGATGATGTCATAGGTGTCCTCCGATCAGGGGAGGATGAACCTGAACCATTTCAAGATTCTGTTAAGAAAACAAAACCTGAAATGCCTCAGAAAGAGGACACCACAACTCCTAATTACCTAAAAGAAGTGGATGACCTCAGCCCAGATGAAAAAGAAGAGGAAACAGAAGCTGAGCCCCCAGTTGACCCTGCTGCAGCTCTCCTTGCTCGTCAAATGGAGCTTGAGAGGGCAGTTGAAAATATTTCCAAATTAACTGTAGAACAGCCACCCCCACCTTACAAAGAACCACCTGCAGAGCCCCCAGTCCTGTTGCCACCAGCTCCAGTTGAACCAGATGAGGTGGAGGAAGAAAAGCCTGCTAATCCCGCCAGTGAAACAGAACTTGCTGCAGCAATTGATTCAATTACCGCAGAAGATATCTCTGCAGATACAGATGGATTCACTGCAACCTCATCGTACCCTCTTCAGCTCCCCACACCTGAACCAGTAGTCTTGCCCATATCCAGTGAAGCAATGGAACCCGAAACTCAGATGGCTTTCAGTAATGTGGTGAATACCGACTCAGACATAGGTGTTGTCACAGAGCCCAAGTCATCTGAAGCAATCAGCACAGAAACCACAACCCAGGAAGAGCCTGTGCATGTAGGAACACAAAAGAAAGTAGTAAAAGCCCGGCCAAAAACTCCAAGGAAATCCAGAGGCCGAAAGACTGCAGCAAGCAAGAAAGGAGAGATGGCTGAACAGCCTGTTTTGGATGCCGAGCCAGTAACTGTAAAACTACCAGAGTCGATACCTGAAGACATGAAAACCGTTCCACCAAAAGCAGTTACCACCGCAGCGGCAGCAACTGTTGTTACTGCAGCGGCTGCTTGTAAACATGATGTCACATCAACAGTAGCTCTTGACACCCCAAAAGAGGCTGAGCAGCCTGCTGTCGAACAACCTGAACCCCAAGAATCAGCCTTTCACTCAGGCACTACCAGCCCTGTACATTGCAAGTCACAGCCACCACCTGCTGACCCCATCGCCCCTGCCCTCACCCCATCTCCAACCTGTCTGAATGTACCACCTGTGCGACCGGGCAAAATGGCAATCTCACCACCCACTTGGCTGAACAGATCTGAGGAGGCATCAGCTCTATCCACGCCTACCCCACAAATAATTGCAACACCACCCACAGCACCTGTTCCAGGTATTGGAAGTGTATCAGGAAACCCACCCTTACCCCCTGATACTAAAGCATCTGACATTGATCCCAACTCTAGCACTTTACGCAAGATCCTAATGGAGCCTAAATATGTATCAGCTTCGAACAGCACCTCTGTCCCCAGCATGGTTCTTACAACAACATTAGTAGAGCCCCGCATGTCAGAGAATGAGACTTCATCAGACCCTTCGTTGGTTAAGTCCTCTATACCTGAAGACAGACCTTCGCCTCACACACCCCATGCCACGTTCCCAGCCCCACCTCAACCGCAAGAGAATCAGCAAGTATTTGGTGAGAAGTTAGTGAATTCAGTGATTTCCTCTGCTACCTCAGTAATTAGTCGCATTACCCCCTTTGATTCAGATGAGACTCCGCACATCTCTCTTAGTAACCGCAATGCTGGAATGTCCTTGCCGAAGCAGAAATACAGAGCCAGTATGAATGAAAACAGTGCACCGCGTTATCCTGGATTGAGCATGGCTGAAGAGGGAAGCGGTGTAGGTCGGCCAGTAGTAGACAACTCCACTTACAACACAGGCCCAAGCCCTGGATTAAGAGTGAACACTTCAGAGGGTGTGGTGGTGTTGAGCTACTCAGGACAAAAGACTGAAGGACCTCAACGGATCAGTGCCAAAATCAGCCAGATCCCGCCAGCCAGTGCTGTTGACATTGAATTTCAGCAGTCGGTATCCAAATCACAGATAAAACAGGAGTCCGTCACCCCATCACAACCTTCTACTCCAAAGGGATCCCAGACACCCACAGGTTATGGACATACCGGAGTTGTATTAACTGGCCAACCGTACAATACTCAGCCTGTTATCTCTATTAGCCAGGGAAGCCCTAGATCTGAGAAGTCTGAATCATTATACCACAGTGGTTCACAAAGTGGGCCTGTCAAAATGTTCCAGCAGTCCAGTAGCAGCCCCCAGGTTTTAATGTACAATCAAGTAATGATGCAGCAACATGTGAAGAAAGGATCTGGAGTAGAATCAATGAGCGTGAAAAGTGAGGCAAGTAAACTGATACAGCCCTCCAACCTCAGTCCAGTCCTTAGCTCACACCACTCATCTTTGTCGGGTAACCCTAGGGTTTCAAGCCCCACAACCCCTACTGACAGATCCCTTCACCCCAAGCAAGAGCCTCACTCTCCTCGGACATCTGGCCACTCGCCCTCTCCCTTCCCCAAAGTGTGCCGACCTGGTAGCTCCATCTCCCCTATTGGGACATCAGTGGTTTTAGGCCCAGGCGGCCCTATGTCCCAGTATGTCCCCGGCATGCACCACCCAGAACAGTCTGTCATAATGCCTCCTCATAATGTTTCCCAGTCAGTACCGGTGGGTCATCACTCTCAGGGAGATGTTCGACACAGCACTCCCCCTCTCTCTGGAATAAGCTACGGGATGCGTGCAGAGTCACTGGCTTCTCCCCGGTCTGTGGCTCAGCAGCGGTCCACCACACCTCAGCCAGCAGCGATCAGGGACATTGTGTTGCAGTCACATGCAGGTCACCCTGGATCGGGAACAGGAAGTGGAGGTAACGAGGATGAATTGAGACACTTTCATCAAGGACTTCGAAGACCAGGACCCTCTCACCTGCAACCTGATGTCATGGTAGTCCCAGGAGATTATAGGGGGCTGCATCACGGTGGACTGCGTCTAGATCAGTTCAACATGGCCTCCAGAGATGTTCGCCTCCTTATGCACCATCAGTTGGGTGAGCACCAGTCTGTGGACTCCCATAAGCCTCGCACTCCGGAGGCCTCAATGACCACACACATGTCTGCAACGTCTAAAACTCCCCCTGGGAAAGTAGTGCCACCATCAGGGAAGGAAACCCCGAAAGTTCTAGAGGTGAAGATGCCACCATCACCTCATACAGAGAGTAGGATTATGGGACATCCTCCTGTTTCTGTTATGATGTCTCCTCAAGGGGTCCAACTTGCGCACCCGGGTAGTGGCACTTCCATGCCAGAGTACTCAACAGTCTACCGGGATATGCGGGGCTTCCATTCCCAGTTTCCTGGTCACACTTCAATGGCCATGAACCTGCCACCACGCACCATACCCCCTCCTCAGGTACCTCCTCCTCACTTTTCTTTGCACAACTGAAATAAATTATATAGTAATAATAACAATAATTATAATAATATTTATGATTATAACAATACTAATTGTGTAGCACTTACACATACACACAGAGGATGTACTTTTGAGCTGTTTAAATTTGCTTCTCATGTTTTCCCGTCTTTGTCTGTTCAAACAGGAAGTAGATCACCCCCACAGGAACAAGATCTCACCTGTGCAGCCCCCTGGAGCTATTGCTGAACTCAAAAGTGAAGGGTTGCACATTCGTCATCCAGCCATGGAGTTTCCACACGTACCCAGGGTGCGAGAAGCCAGCTCACCCTCCTTCGTGCCGTCTTCTGCTGTGGCCCACAAGGCAGAATTGGCTCTTCCACTTCACAAGGGGCCCCAAGCTGTCATCTCTGGCCCTCTTCCACCAGCTGCCTCGGGCCCCTCTCAGATGCGACCAGATGTGAAACTTGAACACACAGAGCACCGTTCGGTCGACACGGTGAAGCTTTTAACAGTAAGTAACACACACAGTGATGAGACAACATCTAAGAGTGTTGGCACTCATACGTTTTCACTTAAGTCACACTTACTTTTCTTAACTTTATTTGATCTCTCTCTCTCTTTTCTTTTTTTGAGCAGAAGTACCCGATCGTGTGGCAGGGCTTGCTAGCCCTGAAAAATGACACAGCTGCTGTCCAGCTGCACTTTGTCTCAGGAAATAACATCCTGGCGCAGCGTTCTCTTCCACCAGTGGAGGGCGCTCCACTTCTTCGCATAGCACAGAGGATGCGGCTGGAGGCAGCACAGCTTGAAGGAGTGGCACGAAGGATGAATGTAAGCTTCCTATTTTATGTAGTGGGTACAGAAGGAAGGACTCTGTAATGTAAGGCACTACATTGTGCCATATTAAAATGTGTGCAGTTACAGTTTTGTAACGGTTTTGTACAAGTAGCGTGCCAGAGTAGTCATAGAGAAATTTGGTTTTATACAGTATAATGTGACACGTCTGGTGAAAAGATACAAACCATTATTTTCTTTTCAAAAATCCTTTCTCTATTTCTATTAGGTGGAAAGTGACTACTGTCTTCTGTTGGCTTTGCCCTGTGGGAGGGACCAGGAGGATGTCCTTGCTCAAACTCATGCTCTTAAAGGGGGATTCATTACCTACCTGCAAGCCAAGCAGGCTGCTGGCATCATCAATGTCCCCAATCCAGGCTCTTTCCAGGTTTGTGTGCACATTGCTTCATGTCTAAAAAAACATGTGTTAAATATATTGATATTAGTAAAAGAGAGACAGTGTAATAAATGAAGTGGTTTGATTGAAGGTGACTGACATGATTTCTCTTTGTTGTTCTTCTTGTTTGTAGCCAGCTTACGTTGTCCAGATTTTCCCACCCTGCGAGTTCTCCGAGACCCACTTGTCTCACCTCGCCCCAGATCTTCTCAACAGCATCTCCAACATCTCTCCTCACCTTATGATTGTGATTGCCTCCGTGTGAGTGTCATCTTTTCCAAACTTCTCCACTGGACATCAACACCAGCCTATGGGACTTTTTTTTCTAAGGCGTGTGGACATGAATAAGCCTCACTGCGGGTCTTGGGGACTTCAGTCTTTTTTGCATCATGCACTCATTTTCCTTTTGTTTTTTTTTTATTATTATTTTCACCAGATCCTTAATTCATTCTCTCACCTCAACTTTCACGTCTATGCATCTCTGCTGAGAAGGCAAAAATGGGCGTAACTGGATTTACAATGATCAATTGTCTGATCATTTATTTTATTTTTGTCATTGATGGACACACAAAAGATTTTCTTTTCTTTTAAGAGCATCAAGAAAGGGGATGAGTTAAAAACTTTGGGAGGGACTGTTAAACAGTTTTTTTCCACTGATGATGATTGTGATTTTTTTTTTAAAGAATTTCTTAAAAAGTTGAATCTGATCAGTCATTGCACTATGTTGGAGAAATCAAATTGAGAATCAAGTACTTTTAACTTTGTACAGATTTGTATATGACATTATGCTTTTAAAAAAAACATGCTCCTGTCACCAGCCTTCTCTGCACAAGAGTAAAAACTGAGTTGGTGAGATCTTCTTTTCCTGGGATTTCACAATTTGAAGAAAGCGTGAACATATACACATTGACTGACTGACTCATAAATATCAGCTCTCTACAGACTTCTCTGCAACTACTGTCTTGCCACCTTAATTCCGTGTTGTTTTTTAGATTTTATTCTTTGCGTACCAGGCCCTGGAGGGATCCTGGAGTTGTACAGTTTACACTTGATGCCTCAACGTGGGACTATAAGATATACCTTTTGCTCAACTTTTCCTGTCTCTCTAAGACTGAAGGTGAAAAGGGGTGAATAAGAAAACGTGTAAATATTATAAATATTTAAGGACTTGAAATGGACATTAAAGACAAGAAGCTGGGAGACCAAGTGGATTACAGCATATCATTGACCACATATGATAATTTATATCAGGAATGTCCTATGGGGGACCGGTGTCCCCAACTCTTTCTTTAGAAAAAAAATTCTGTGCCAAAATATCTTTTAAAATATTCGAAATGAACACAAAAAAATGGAACAACAAATGGAATTCAAGAATCAAATTTTTTTTTTCATACTTTTTGTATTTGTCACATGTTGTAATTGTCAACTCTGCCTCATTTTTGATGATTTTTTATCATTTCCTCCTTGTTCTATCTAACCTAATTTTCCTACTGAAGTCTAGTCCGTTTTTCACTCAACACATGATGTGGTGATGGTGGTGTTGCTGATGTTCATTTGAGATCACTCCCTGTCCGTTTGAGGAGCTATCCTCTTTCCTCTCTCTTTGTCTGTTTCTCTGCCTCTTTCTCATCAACATTGTGTCTGACTTTAAGAAATCTGGTGTAATTAGTTGTGTGCCATGTGGTCAGACATCTTTGAATGAAAGGTTAATACATGAAAAAAAAAAGTTGTCTCTTAAAAGATTTTTTTGGGAATGTTTCTCCCTCTTATACTTGTCTGTCCACTGTCTCCCGAGCCAAGATGTAAATAGTCATTAATTTTATCTTTAAACATGTTTATTTGCGCTCAGATTTTTGTCTCATTTCAGGGTCCTCATTTTTGTTTTGTATGACAAAACAAACCAGTCTGAATACGAGAACTAAGGTGTTAAACCGATGCAGAAAGTAGAACCATGTTTCTCAGCTTTGTGGTGCGAATATTTGTACGACTGCAGGCTGACTGTTCTCATGGTTATGTTGAAGGCACTTATAATTTTTGATACAAATTAAAAAAAAATACCAAAAGAAAGAAAAGAAAAATCAGAACTGTTAATCTTCAAAAAATGTCTTTGATTCATCTTTATTTCATCAGTTTGTATTTTTGCTGTTCCTCTATGAGGACATTTTAAAGTGTAAAATAAATTCTGTTCTTCTGATCATTAAAATGGTCATTCACTATGTCACTTCGTGATCATTGTGTTGTGGGAAGGAGGGAACTTACTTCCTTAAAATGCATCCAGTGGTGGAAACATCTCCATGACCACACATGCTGTGGCCACATGATGTCAGCAGAGGCTCATTCCATGTAAAAGTTCCACAGACAGAATTGCTCCTGTTGACACTGGTTGTTGTTGCCAAGTTTTGACATTGAGGATTGTGCTCAAATAAATGAAATGATGAATGATATCGCCAAACAGAAGATTGTGTATAGCAACCACAGTTCAGCCATGAAATATAATTGGTTTAAATTGTCTTCGCTCACATACTTTAAATGCATCACTGTTGCAGTATCACAGATACTTGTTCGAAATGTGTGTCTTCAGTGTGAATATTGAGTCTTAATTTGTGTTATATATTCACAGCACGATCTTAAGAGTGTACCTCTACTGGGCCTAGACATGCTCTGTGTTTGTGAAAAGGAGCAATGTTGTCAACTTTAACACCACACAGGCCCCCACACCAGTGATTGTCAAACTGGGGTACCTGGATGAACTCTAGAGGGTACACAAAATAAATCTGTGAATGAGTTCCCAGCTTCTACTAGCATAAAGATTAAGTAAACATACTACTTATGGATAAAGATCTTACATTTAAGCCCATCCCCTATACAACCTAATTGGGACTACATTGTTATGTACCATATAATATGCACAATTATTAGGCAAATTATGCACAATTATTATTTGAAAATAGCAAGCTGGGGATACTTGGTAGGACAATGTGTCTCGGGGTACAAAGCAGTTAAAAATTTGGGAACCATTGCCTCACACCAAACAGGTATGGCGAGACTTCTTGGAACTTTGAAGGGGATTCC
Organism: Setipinna tenuifilis; assembly: GCA_030347295.1. Lineage (NCBI taxonomy): Eukaryota > Metazoa > Chordata > Actinopteri > Clupeiformes > Engraulidae > Setipinna > Setipinna tenuifilis. The sequence continues at coordinate 10,246,211 of CM059270.1, read as the reverse complement.
ACACATGCACATATGGTACTGGGCTCAATTTTCACTTTCACAGAAACATTTAAGTCCCCTTAATTTGTTACGCTTATGTCTTGTAGCTCCAAGGGTACATGCATTTTCATCTAGTAATCCCTTCAAGACACATGCTGTTAAAAAGGGATTTCTTCAAGCTAATGAATGCTTCCATGCAAGTGTTTGAAACGTCAACTTGTGGTGAGGCATCCTGAAGACAGCTGTGCTCATGCTTAGGACAGACTGCTGCTGAGAGGCAAGGCTGTGGGATAGATGGATCAGTTGGAGGGTAAGCAACTGGTAAGCAGTTGCACACCTCATAGATTCAGGAGTTTGACAAGTCTGGTGGACTGCGTGTCAGTCATTGTCAGAAAAGTATTCTCAGGCTAAAGTTCCCACATTGCCAAGTGCACTGAGTTTAAATTAATGAGATACTACAGAAATGGTGGGTTTGATGTTTGACATGCTGAATTTTACAAGGCACAAACAGAAAGATAATTGAGCCTCACTTTGTCCTTTTTTTGAATAATCCGAACAATTAGCTCCCCATTTCTCTCGGATCTAAGGCCCATAAATGTCAGTGGCGAACATATTTCAATCTGCTCTTTAATGTGTCCTCAGAGGACGGCATGTGCGTGTGTTTGAACCGTTGGATATGTACACAAGAGTGTATTTATGTGGCCAAGATCCTGGGGCTCTGGCCACGATTCAGTCCGCATCCAAGCCATCCCCTCAAAGGTTTGCCTCTGTGGAGTTAAGTGGCTTCAATAGATGAGGGGGTTGGGGTGTGGGGTTCGGGCCACGGGTCTAGATCTTACCAAGCCATGTGCAGTTGCTTGGGGTTTGGTTCACTAACGTGTGTTAGTTTCCACAGGGAATGCGAAGAATCCTTAAGTAGGCCAGTGTTTTGGTGGTGGAGGCAATGGGATGCGACTCCTTTTTTTAAATGATGAAATCTGTGTATGTGGTGAGTGTGTGGGAGGACTGGGTCCAGGATGACTTTTATATCATCAGATACTCTCCTCCCTTAGCCTCAGGGCCATTTGCAGACTGTTTAACGTCCTTGTATTTATCACCATCCAAATCTGTGGCTTCCTCTTGAGGTCCATCCATTAAAAAAATGTTATTATATTTAAATGGATGTCAACGCTCTTGGTGGCCCATGCAGCAGAGAACAGTTAATGCCTCTGTTTCACTCCACAGGCCACCATTTACTGGAAGGTGCTGGAAAGCCTGAGCATCAGCATTTATTGTCGCCACTGTGGATTAGACTTGAAATAGGGTTCAAAACGGGTCAGTGAGAGCTCCTGAAAGAAGACAGATTGCGTCTCTCTGCCTCTCTCTGTCTTTCTCTTTTTTCTTGCTCTCTCTCTCTCTTTCTCTGTCACACACACACATACACATGTGGATGCACACAAAAAACCAAACTAAATCTTAAAGCTCTGCTGCCATGACCATAATGCCCTGGAGTTAGCATTTGGGTTGGTGGGTGTACGTCAGATTGGAGGGTAACGTTGGGACAAATAAACAAACATCTTCATCACCACAGCAACAGGATGTTAACTACATAAAAAAAACATTCACATTTAAAGGACCTTGTCTGTCTTTTCAAAATAGTCTCTCCTAAAGCCGTCATGCCCCGCTCTACTATTTAATCATAGGGACACATTGTTTTTCTTAGGCAGCCTGCTATGTCTGTGCCTACCCACCTTTGTTGCCAGGCTCTGCCAGACGGTGCACTGTCAGTGTGGTTTTCAAATTTGTGTCTGTGATTAGGATAGGACAGTTATGGGTCGACTGTGGATAGGACACTAATTATCATTCCTGTTTCAGGTCACCTAGAATTGCAGTTTGTTGTGGATTATGTTTGTGTTTACCATGAGTAATGTGATTTTCTTTAATTGCAATTTAGTTAATTTTAGCTTTCATTGTGTTTTGGTCATTGGGTTGTAGTGGAGTGTTAAGTGTGTGGGGGTGATCCAAAGAACTCAGGACCAGCTGAGTAATGGGACACATGCCTTTCCTTTGCACTTTGTGTATAACATGACTTAAGAAAAGAATCTTTCTCAGTGGGGATCACCACTTGTTATGTGTTACAGTGTACAATAATGTGTAGGTACTCATAGTTAGTTCTATGATTTGTGCCAGTTTTTGTTTTTATAAATGTTAAATGGAGTTGAGCTCAAACAGCAGCCTGTTTCACCCCGCCTCCCTGGCAGAGGATATGTGTGCTTTTACTTTGCATCTTCATTGCACACTTACTTATAAAAAGATATTGATTTTTATCAGGTCATATGTGTTACCTTCTTATTCCACCTTCTATCTGTGTAAAATAAACCAGTGCTTGTTTAAAGACAATAAACATGCTACAATCGAGTTTCGTCCTGAATCACACATCTTTCAGTTAGGGTGTGTTGAACCATGATTCTAAAAGAATCCAGTTTGACTTTAACATAAGGCATTGTGCTTTATAAGGAAGTTAAGGACTACAATAATACAGGCAGCTTCCCCAGCCTGCTGCTGATTACATATGGAGTAACCTGAATTCCTCTTTGGATTTAAAAAAAACCCTGGGGTTATGTATTCTTCATTCCAGATATCAGGGCAGTAACTAAGTTAAATAGTGAGTGTAGATGCCAAAATGGAATTTTATGCTCACGCATTCTGTTTTCTGATTCAAACCACCATTTAAATCCAGCGACTTTTATCTTGCAGTTTTTCGTATGTTCTTTTTTAACTTGATTTCAGCGACTCTTTCAAAGCAATTACTAATTTTGTTATATGTGGTTTTTCTCCAGATTCATGCTATATTGTGAAATAATATCTGGAAATAGTTTGACTATATGCCTCAGAATTTTGATTGCTAATTCTTCTGGCCAGTTTTGTTTTAGGCTGTTCCAGTTGGTCCAGAAATTATTTAAATTAATTGAGTGTTTTATTACTTTCAGGCCCTCTGTGGTATATGGTGCTTTTTATTCTAAGTGTAGATTTATATTTTTTGAGCACTTCACAGTCAAGTAAATAAATGCCATCATTAGTTGAGCCTTTTGCATATGGTGCTCTTTATTCTGAGTATAAATCCATGTTTTTGAGCATTTTACAGTGAAGATGCCATTATTATTTGAGTCTCTGTCTTGTAGGTTAGTTCGTTTTTTCACAGGTTTTTACTCTCAAGGTTCAAATAATTTTTATTCACTTCATATTTAGAATGTAGACTCTTTCATTTTGCCTCTTTCTCTCTCTCTCTTGCTCTCTCTCTGTCAGTGTGTCTTTCCCTCTCTCCTCGTGTCTCTCATTCTCTTGCTCTCCTTTTTATCCCAGCAGGCATGTTAGCAATGAAAAAGAGAAGAAGTGAAGCACATGAGATTTACAATGCCATGACAGGCCAAGACCAGGAATGTTAATTGACACTCCACTCCCAGAAATAGAGGAACGCAGTGGCAGGAAGTGTGAGCGAGGCCGTCGGAGAGACCAAAATCAAGACGGCAAGATAGCCACGTCCCCCCCCTCCTCCTCCCCCCCTCCTCCCCTCAACATCCACCCATCGCCCTTACCCCACCCCACCCCCCACGCTGAAATTACAGGCCTCGTGTTTAGTACAGAGACAGAGCTCCTTTTGCTGAGCGCAGTAGCAGTCCCAGTCCCAGTCCCAGCCGTGCATTACTATGCACAACCGCCTCAGGAGCAGCACAGGCATGTCATGCAGAAATATTTTATTCATACCCGTGCAAGGGGGAGGACCTTTGAGTTCCACAATTGGAGCCATATGTAACCCTCAGGACCCATCGTGCACGGGTTCGTCATCAAGGAACAATCAAGTCATGTGACCCGTAATGATCATTGACAGACTTGGCTACTATTTCTGCGTTGCGTTGTGTTGTACAGGGGTGATAACTAATTGTTGATTAGACAAAAGATTTACTGGTGTGCAAGACTGCATTTGAGAGTGTTTGGTTTTGGTTGCGTTTCAATGCTTTTTTTTTAAGGGGTTCCAGTGTAGCTGTGCACATACATTTATTTTCCAGAAGAACAGAGTGCCCGCACACACAGTAGAGAGCACCCAAAAACTTTATTAAACCGCAATGGCTATGTTTGAACCCACCAGGGTCTTCATCAGACTTTTTTTTTTACTTTTTTACTCCATACATCTGATGCGCCTTCAGAAATATCTCATGCTGAGATTGCTTGCTGTGATTTAGTCTGTACATGAACATCCAACAAGAATGGTTAGTTTTGTCTCTGGTGAAAAATCACACCAACAATTTTGTGGAGACCCATATCTATTTCTGTGTTTTCTATATGAGCTCACATAAACAATGTGACTTTGCTATCACTCTCTCTCTCTGTCTTTCTCTCTTTCTCTCTCTCTCTCTCTTTCTCACGCTCTCTCTTTCTGTCCCTCTCTGTGTATGTATGCCATGTGTGTGCATGGATGCTATACATGCATATTCACATGAACATTAATGCATTAGCTGAATGATTGTGTTGTAGGAAAGGTACTGTGCTTCTGACTATTTGTGTACACATGTGCATGTTTTTGTGATTGTATAAAATGTACTTGATTGTATAAAATAAAATTCTGGTCATTAATATATTGGTCTGTAAATAAATATATGTGTGTGTGTGTGTGTGTGTGCATGTGTGATGGATTAGATGAATTTACGTACGCGCTTGCGTTTGTGTGTGTGTGTATGTGTGTATGTGTGTATGCGTGTGCTTAACTTTTCAATTGTAAATAGAGTGGAAGGACATGAGTCCCCCACTAGGCATCTATGTGTGTGCTGAGCTTCATATTTTTGTCCCCTATAATTCTAGACATCGATTGCATTCCAAAACTCCAGAATAGAAAGAAAAGGAAAATGTGAAGAATGCTGAAAGTACCGGCCTTGGTTTTCTGTTGCTCTGATAAGTATCTGTTGTTGTACAGCTGTTTTGAATCACCCGACGTATAACCAATGCAAATGACTTCATGAATTATCATTTTTAATGCATTTTTTGTGATTCGACTTTACATTTTCAAAATACACTAAAGGATCTGTCCCCCCACCCGTCCCCCACAAAAAAAATCACCCCTTAAGACTTTCCACCAGGTCCGAAGAAATACATTCTGGGGAAAGCCAAACCACTATCTACACATCTAGAATACTAAAATGGGATAAGATAATAGCTGCACGGCTGTTTATAAATGGATGTGGTGGTTGGGAGAAAGACAGAGAGAGAGAGAGAAAGGGGAAGCGAGAGAGAGAGAGAGAGAGAGAGAGAGAGAGAGAGAGAAAAGAGACGTGTAAAATACTGGCAAAGCACACAAACACATGCTGCAGAGGAACTTGATGACTCCACAACCACGTTGACAGACAGCAGGATCTACACAACTATTTGAAAATCAGTGTTTTGAAATGGTGTTTTGAAAAGGGAGAAATTAAATGGGCAGCAGTGACACAGGCCTAGGCAGCAAGGCGAAGGAGTTCCAGACCAGAAAATGAATGGCACGAGGTTCTAACCCTAACTCTGGTTTTGAGGAGTGGCAGCGGCTGCACCAGCGTTCTCTTCTCTTCTCTTCTCTTCTCTTCTCTTCTCTTCTCTTCTGTTCTCTTCTCTTCTCTTCTCTTCTCTTCTCTTTGCTGCTCTGCTCTGCTCTGCTTTGCTCTTCTCTTCTTTTCTCTTCTCCTCGGTGTGCTGAATGGCCCCAGGGTGTGAGATTGTTGCTGAATTACTTCCTTCTCCTTCTCCTCCTCCTCCTCCTCCTCCTTCTTTCCTTCACATGGGAGGACTTGCAGGGTGGTGAGTATACATCCAAGACCTACAGAGCTAACGCTGGGTTTTCATGTCCCCCACTCCAGATCGTCTTTCAAACATTGTGAAGATTATTTTTTTAGTTTTCTTTTCTGTTACAATGTAAAACTCTTCTGGTGAGTCTCTGTCCCAGACCTACAAAGCCAAGGCTGGAGATGTCAGCTCATGTCCCCCACCCCAGCCCCCCCTCCTTTTTCAGCCCCCCACAGTTCCATAGTGAGGATCATTTTCTTTCCGAAAGCCTCAAAAACTTAAACTAATAATAAATGCTGTGGTGACATTACCATAGACATTAAGGTGGGATAATCGTTGATCTGAGACTTGCTACCAAGCTAATTCTTTTTTCGTCTGTCCAGTCACCTCTTGAGTCTTAAGACTCACTGTAGCAAAACCCGGAGCCTTCTGTGAAGCCTTTAATCTTCGAGATTTACCACAAATTGGAGAGGGACAGATAACAGACTGCATAAATTGACTTTAGCATAAATACGGGATAACGTGGATATGGATAAGAGCACTTAAGTACATGCTAACCAAGATAATTTTGGATGTGTTTATATCCAAACCCATCCACTGGTTTCACTCAGGATCTTCTTTTCAGCAGCCTACTGTTTCTTTTTTGTTTCAGAAGATGTATGATGTCTCCAATAGCTCAGATTAAATATGTTGATGTTCTGACCTCCAACACCCGCCACCACCCCCCCATCTCCCCCCCCCCCCGCCCCGGACAACCACTCCCACCCCCCGCTACATACTTTTCACGGCAGGACAAAGACAGAGTGCTGCTGTGGCTGATGTCATGAGCGGGAGTGCGCCTCGCTGGTGCGTGACTGGAGGCCATGTTGTGGACAGGGCTCAGTGACAGCGCGGAATTGTCTACAAAATGCAACAATGAAAGCAGAGGGATCCGATATTGTTGCTCCTCTTTCCTGGCCCGTGTGGCAACACAAAAGGGCACAGGACCAGAGTGTGAGCTCTGCCATGCATCAGATGGCCTGTGGGCGTTGGCCTGCACTCTGCCTGATAAAAGGAAGAAAGGGAAGGCAGACAGAGAAGTGACAGACCTTCACAGACATTAATACCCCTACTTCACCCACCCACCCACCCACATGCATCACCAACAGACACACACACACACGCACACACACACCTCCACCTTCCTATTTAGGGCCCACCCCTAACCCGAAACACGTCAATCCAGGCCTTACATCATCTCAGGCTCTCTGAGGCTGCAACATGAGCCGATCTGCAAGCAGCCATCAGCTCCACGTATAATTACCCCTCACCACAGCGGCGTTCCTCTTCTTCGCTGCTTTCTTGCGGCGCGGACCGATCCAGCTGTCTTCTGGCCTGACGTGGTGAGAGAAATGCCGAAAGGTGGGGCCCTGCTCGCTTTTCTTTTCTGTCACAGGCGCGGGATGGGCCTCTATATTGGCTTTCGAGGTTTCTGGGGGAGAAAACATGGCGGCTCCTCGCTGCTCCTCGCGCTGAGGCCTCTGAAGGTTCCAATGTCTGAAATCAAATCTCCCTGTGATCATGGGAGGATGTGTGTGTTTACATATGTGTGTGCGTGTGTGTGTGTGTGTGTGTGTGTGTGTGCAAAAGAGGTAGAGAGAAAAAAGAACTGAGAGAGAAAGTATGTGCATGCATGTGGGTTTGGAGGTCGTGTTTTGAGTAGACACGCCGGTCATGGATTAGCCTTGCTCCCCTGTTGTGTCGGATGGTATGATTGAGGCCTCGTGATTCAAAAGTGCACTCCGTCTGCTCAGGAGTGAGGCCAGGGTGGGGCAGGAGAGGAGAAAGAGGCAGCTTCCCTCCTTTCTGGTGTTTCTCCACCACTAGCATTGTAAACCAAAATTTGCACAAAGAGCCTGGACACTTTTGATGTTCATAGTTTACTTCACAGTGTGCGGGTACTTTGTTTAAACTTTAAACATACTGGTTCCGCATTCAGTTTCTGTTTGTTGATTGTTTGCTAAAATAGTTAGTCAAGAAAAACGAAGATCTAGGAGAGTTTTTCTGTACAGTGAGAATACAATATTGAGGGGAGTCACCATGGCGATTCTGGCCTGGCTACTCAATCATACCAAATAACAAGCAGAAACCCCCTATTTAAAAGAGAGCAATAAAACTAAGTGGGAGACCGGACACAATAGATGGACCCGTGGCTGCTCTAACGCCATCTGCTTCCATCCCTCAGCAGTGGAAGGTGAGATAGCCACTTCCCCAACGAGGAGCCTATAAAGGAATTTTTCCACCATGAGCTCACGGCTTGCAGAGACATCTCAAAACTTGCTCAGTCCAGTATGTGACGGCCAATAAGATAATATTGTTCTGAGGTCTGTAGAATATGAAGAGTGGGTGTAGCACAGGGTGGATGGCTCAGACAAGGAATGGCAGATAGAGAGAGAGAGAAAGAGAGAGAGAGAAATGAAGGCATTGTGTTAGAGACCATAGACTGTCTGGCATGACTCTGTGTTGACATTTGCAAAAAAACCTGCCTGTTTTATTCAGGACAAGAACAGCCCTGGAGACACCAAGTCTGATAACGTTGGTGTGGATTTTAATTAAGGCCTTGTTGATGTTCCTGTTTGAAAAGCAAATAATTCCATTTCCCCCTGCAAGCAGCAGATATGAATTTTTTTCAAACTTTCCTGAATTTCTTTTTGTAGAAGAAGTAGTTATGATTTTGAGCAGATGTCCATTTTGAAGTCTACACGTGTACACAGTAAAATATACATTTCCTCACGCAGAGACAGTTTGGAGAGAGACACGCTGTCTCTGCTCCTTAATGAGCATCTCAGATTGCAGTGCGGGGGATATTAAATGCCGTAAAAATATTTTGAAAGCCGCCATGTGCAGTGGCCACACCACTGCAGAAAACCTGGAACCTGAGCGTGGCGGATGCTTGAAAAAAAATTCATAAAATAAAACCTAAGCTTAGAAAAACTTCCAAAAGGCACAGATTCTCTCGAGTATGCAGGATGATAGTGTTTGAATTTGGAAGGCAGTTATAATCAGTCCAAGGCTTCGTTCTGAGAAAGTGTTTTCATGCTACTTAGCTGTCTGTGTTGCTCTTAAACAGCTGGAAGTTGCAAATCTGTGAACATGAGTTTCAGAGCTGTGAATGTCCTTGTTTTTGCGCTGCAAAACTATGATTTTCACTACTACTACATGAGCTATTTCCTCCCCTAAACACTCCATCCACTCCATTTAAATAGACCTTGGCTACCTTAGACCTATAAATACCTTCTTTTTAACTCACTACTAATTTGGTTGGAAAGTTTTTGCATTCCTTCTGAGCCATAATCAAAAGTTATGACTTCAGCAGTGCTGAAAGAAAAAATCTAATCAATGTTTTTTTTGCAGATGTGTGTTGCTAGTATATTTATGCAACACAATTATAATTTACGACGAGCCTTACAGAATTTGGAATATCCCAGACTTTACAAAAAATATATATCTGAGAGTATATTGTAAGTAGCATTGAGTTATATAAAATAGATTAAATGGCTAAATGAATTACATGTATGGGAATAATGTTGTTCCATATTTCAGCATAGCACTGTCATAATTACTGGGTTACGCTTACAATTCTTGTGGTGACTTGAAGCTCTGAACAATTAGATATAATAAATACCTGCATGCATTCTTCGAGGCAAGATAAGGGATGTCGTGCCCTTAATAAAATACCGTAGTGTTGTGGGAATGCTACACCCATATTTTAAACAGTGCAGGCTATTTTTTTTTCCATCTTTCCCCCACTACAAGATAAGAAGCAAATGTGTTCCAGGTTAATCTCCTCAACCCAGTGGGTTCCCAGATGAAAA
>CM059270.1:10189091-10231591 GCA_030347295.1 Setipinna tenuifilis | reverse complement strand
TCATAAAACTTCTGGCGGTGCGATTCATGTGGCTGGCTGGCTGGCTGTTCCTGTCTGTGTGTGGTCCACAGTGCTGCGTCACCATGTCACAGCTGAGGTCTTTAGAGTAGCTGGTGTGTGTGTGTGTGTGTTTGTGTGTGTGTGTGTGTGTGGGTGTGTGTGTGTGCCTATGTGTGTGTGTATTCTTGCATCCGCTATCTTTAATTTTCTGAGAGAGGTAATTTAGCAGTAGCCCAAAATGATAGTTTGACGCTGCCTCTCTCCAAACAATGCCAGTGGGGGTTTATGGGACTACATAGTTGTAGGGAAATGCTGTTGCATTGTGGTAACATAATGTAATGTAATGCATTATGTGCTTTTATTCTGTGATTAGGACATCAAGTCTGATGTCATCCTAAAGCTTGTGCACTTAACACCTGATCTCTCAGGTGAGATGGGCGTGGTTTTAGTCAAAACAAAAATTGACTAAACCCCAGCCATCCATGTCATTCCTCTCCTCTTCTTGCTTTAATGAATGCGTAAGTGGATGAATACGTCAGAGTCGAAATTGAACATAATCACAGAAAAGACCCACAACAAATGGCCCTGAGACCCTGTGATTACGACGTGTTTAATTTAGAAAAAAAACTCACGCTTGCTCACAAGGCCCTGCCCTCCGAGGGCCTGAACAAACTCAGCCTTTGGGAGCCCAATGGCCACGGCGCAGAATGTATATATATGCTGAGGCATACATATGCTCACACTTGTTTCTTTAGCCCACACTTGTCGCTGTATGTTGATGGGCCTGCAACAATGGGCCTGCTGTTCCCCTCAAGCCTTCTGCTGGGTAAGACTCGCACCTGTGCCTGGCAGCCCTCCCATCCAGTTCTTTTTTTTTAGCCACCCCTCCTCCTCCTACGCACATGCATGCAATGCACTACATTTCTACCTCTCTCCTTCTCTGCATCTCACTTCTTCGCTACATTTGTCCTCTCTCTCTCTCTCTCTCTCATTCTCTCTCTCCCTTCCTCCCTTTCTCTCTTCCTCTCTATCTCTCTTACAAGGACTGTTTCTATATATGGAACTGTTGCCATGATCTCTCTCTCTCTCTGTCTTTCTCTCTCTTGGTCTCTCTCTTTCCCTCTCTCTCTTGCTCAAAGGACACAGGAGAAAAGTCCCTGAAGTCCCACAAAAAAGGGCTGGGCAACTCTGAGGAGTGTGGTTTTACCAATGATATGCACAATGGTGACATTTAAAAAAGCTTTGTGGGCACTGGGAAAGAGTTGGAGAATTTCTTTCTTGTTCTGTCTTGCTTGCTGTTGTTGCTTCGCTTTGGCTTACTCTCTTCCTGTCTTCATCTATCCTCTGGTTCTCTCTCTCGTTCTCTCGCTAAAAAAAATACCTTTCATGTGTCTTTTTCGTAAATATTTCTTCTCTTCTAAGCTCCCAGTTCACTCTACCTCCCCCTTTTTTGGTTTTTCTCTTTCCTCCCTCTCCCTCTCCCTTCCCTAGTTGTGTTCTTTTCCTCTCTCTCCTCCCTACTTCCTATCCCCCCCATTCGCTGAGTGTTGATATGCGTACGTGAAGAGAGGTGTGAAGAGGCTGGGGAGAGGAAGTGAAGGAGTTCGCATTGTTATCTGAATGGCGCACTGAAACCCTAGGCTTATCCCCCAGTGTGAGAGGGCTTTGTAGCGACGCTGGCCTGAGGGTACCGTAAGGTGTGGGAGTGTGGACTTTGACATGGCTGGAGCGCCAACCACAGGAGCACAATTCCCCTCCAATAGGTGTTACACAACAGGAGCAACAACAATAAAGATCATTTATGTGGTTATTGAGTGTAACTGGTTGAATGATTATTTTACACTATTCATTAAAAGTATAGGGATGTGTCTTTGACAACAGTGACACTGGCATATGTGACGGTTACAATGGCTTCAATGCAAGTTTTTCAGATAATAGAAAGTTCTTTATGCACCTATGGGCCTTTTATTTGGGGGGCCTAATTATATAATCTTTACGGATAAATCAAATTTCATTAAGTAGGATCATTTGGAGGCCCCAATTCACAAGCAAACAAAAAATTGTGGCTCTCACTCATTGTTGCTTTCAGGTTTGGCAGCTCTCACTGTGTGGTTGACAGTTTAGTCCCTGAAGTAGCGATCTTCACATAGAAAGTCCTTGACTCTAAAATTCCTCCAAGTTGCTAGGTGACACCATTGTTGTCAATTCAGCCCTCATTCAGGGTCCCTGGAGTACCCCCTCCCACTCAACGTCTCCCACCCAGCCAACCTGCTTGTGGAAAAGAAACAATGTTTGCTTTATCACAGACTATTCTGTTCTTTTCCTTTGGAAAAGTTTCAGTCTGCTTCAACCCACCAGGATGTCTTTCTGATAAGTTTGAAACATGCTTACAGTTTACAGACATTTTTTCTACAATGTGCACTTTGGTTTTACATACAGAAATAAAACAGCCCCATAAAGTCACCTACAGACACAGACAGACAGATAGATAGACAGATAGATAGATAGATAGATAGATAGATAGATAGATAGATAGATAGATAGATAGATAGATAGAAAGGGAAGGAAGAAAGAAAGAAAGAAAGAAAGAAAGAAAGAAAGAAAGAAAGAAAGAAAGAAAGAAAGAAAGAATGGAAAAAGGGAAATGCAATATATTATTTGGATTTGTCATGTCGCTGACATACTGTAAACCAGTGCTATGTCTTCACTTCCACCCACCAGTGGCACAGGTGTGTTAGACTTTGCTATTGGGCGTATATCGTTGGCGACGAACGATCCACGCAACCATGGCAGCAGGACACCAATAACCACACCTCCTCCCTATAAGGAATTCGACAAAATTCCGACGGGTGGAGCCCGTGACGCCGTGCGTTTCTGAATGAGTTCTCGGGGAGCCGAACTACAACCAGTGCAGAAATCAGTACCACCGAGGAGGAAGGCTGCCAAGAGTAAAGTGGATTCGAAAGGGAAGAAAACGGCTCAGTAAAAATGGATTACAGTGGATATAAGTGCATTTTGTTTTTAAACATATTTATTACCTCTATATTTATTTCACAACAAAGTAAAGAAGGTAAGTAGTCTAAAAATGTACCTCAAAGTTTAACCAACAACTTCTTTTAACATCATTGTCAGGTAGCGCGTGGTGTTAGTATGGTAGGCTACAATGCAAAAAGTATGCGGTGACATCTTTTTCGTCCAGGTTATAGCATTTCAGATTGTCATGCGTGTCTGATAGAAATACGAATGCTTAAAAATGTGAAACCACTGTTTAGTTTCATGTGAGTAGACATTTCATGTGCTTTTTGTACACCGTTTGCTACAGAACAATGTTTCCTGCAATTTAAGTGTTGATTTGGGTATATTCAGAAATGCGCAACTGAAGTTTGGATAATCGTTTAAGGTTCGGAAACAATGGCAGATTTTGCGTCAAACTGAGTAATCAATACTTGTGTTACGTTAGTTATGTGACTAGATAGTTTTTAAACAGATTGGCCGAACCGAATAAAGATGCATCTTATCACAATAATCCATGCTATAGCAAGCGCGCAACAGATCACTTGTGCAACCTTTATAGACACAATTGGCCATTAAATCTACTCCAGGCTTGTCACGTAAAGGCAGGAATGAAGGTTAAGAAATTGTGAATCATCGTGTTGGCCTGTGGATACTTTTTATGGTGTCAATAATCTTTTTAGTAAAACGCATACTTTCTCAGACAGCAAAATAAATGTGAGCGCAAAAACCGAAATGTATTTTTCTTGTTCTCTACAGAAGTGCTCTTGGACATGAAAGCATCGGGATCAGAGCTTGGTTGGTTGAAATATCCTGATGAGAACGGGGTGAGTACCTTGCTTAGAAAAAGAAATCCTAAACTCAATCCTGTCACTTTCGAAAGACTGCGTTCATAAGGCAGTTACTATGAGAATCATACTTACAGGTATTATTAGTGGTTCTGAGGTTGGTAAAGTGTAAGTTGGCAAAATGACATTTTTTATAAAGGGTGATTTTAATAATGTGTGCCGCGGTGACTCTTTTAGTAAGTCAGCTTCGGTATGATGTATTGAAAAATGGATATCACTTTCAGGTTTGGTTTTACTTAACACTAAGTTTGAGGACGGATAACGAGAGTTGACGGATAACTAGGCCTACTGCAAGCTTTCTGCGTGGAGAATACTTGTGGCCTCGTGTGGTTTTAAAGCCCTGTCTTCAGGATTTTATAAGTAAGGCTGTAATTAACATTTAAAGTTAGGAGCATGTGGTGCTTTTTTAGTCATGTAAGTGAAGCACTTTAGTGATGCTGTCTTTTTACACTCGGTTTTGCAGAAGTAGTTTTCGGGAATGGTTTTCTTTGAATAATTGGACGAGAAAGGCCCGCTACATTGAAAACAGAGGGAATTAGTTTGTCCCTGGGTGCCTGCTTGGCTGCAGTTAGCAGGTTTTTCCCTTTTCCTCTCAGGACTTGACTGATCTGGTATGTCCAAGTTAATCACTGTCCATAAGCTGATGATGGTTTAGTACACGTTCAGGCATGTCTCCCGTTGTCACGTTCAGTGGCAACATTAAAGGTCACCGCTGTGACATTTTGTTGTAATTAAAATAATAATGCCTGATGTGGTGTGTTACAAAATGTAACATCTGCACAACTGCAGGATACAAACATTAACAGCAGAGGGGATTTAATTTAAGGCACTCTTTCCAAGAAAAGCACATATGTCAGCAATGTTTGGACCTCATGTAGGTAAAATTGCAGGCTTAATGAGCTACTGGGGTTTTAATGAGAGTATAAATTCCTTTTCAACTGGCATAAGGACTTCGAAAAAGTGTGGCCTATATATTTTTATTGGGGCATTTGTTCTCCAGTTGCATGATTTTTTGCCCCCCCCCATTCCTATACCACACACTGAGCAAACAATGCAGGGCTGGGGCAATTAAGGCACAGTGGCAGCATGTTACACCAAAACCGCATAAGATGGCTCCATGCAGGGCACAATGGAAGAGATACGTGTCCCACTGTCCAGGCAAACTATTGGAACAAACATATACAGCGATGTAAAACTGAATATCTCTGTGACTGTTGCTTGAGGGCTGTGATAAATCCTGTAAAGATCACTTTGTGATTGTTGCCTTCCTGTTCAATTGTGCGGTCAGAGCGTTTGAGAAGAATCCACCGCAATATGGCACTCATGATCTGTGTTCTGTGCTTTGCTCTATTTTTTTTCCGTTTCAGTGGGAAATAGCGCAGTCGGCGGTGAACGGGTCTTTGCACTACAACTACTTTGTCTGTAACGTTGAGGCCTCGGCAGGCCAGGACAACTGGCTGCGAACCACCTTCATCCAGCGGCAGCCTGCCGCCTTCCGAGTTTTCGTGGAGCTGCAGTTTGTGGTGCGGGACTGTAACTCCTTCAATGGCGCCTCGCTCACCTGCAAGGAGACCTTCAACCTCTACGCCTACGACTCGGACGTGGATGTGGGCACGAACTTTCGCAAGACCCACTTCCGCAAGGTGGCCACCATCGCGGGCGATCAGAGCTCCAAGGTGGGCGAGTTGAAGATCAACACAGAGACCCGGATAGTGGACAACCTCAGCCGTAAAGGCTTCTACCTGGCCTTCCAGGACATTGGGGCTTGCGTGGCCCTCTTCTCCGTCAAGGTGTACTACAAGATTTGCCCGGCCACCATCAAGAACTTGGTAGCCTTCCCCTGACACCGTGGCCGGGGGCGACAAGCAGAATCTGCAGCAGGTGGAGGGACAGTGCGTGGAGAACGCCGTCAGCGTCAGCGAGGAGCGGCCATCCATGCACTGCGCCGAGGACGGCAAGTGGGTGGTGCCCCTCGGCCAGTGCCTGTGCCGCGTGGGATACGAGGCCGACGGAGATGCGTGCCAAGGTAAGAAATAGCTTCCTGTCCGACGTGCTCTCCGGGCGTTAATGCCGACAGGATGGCACAGGAGTTTTGTTTGTAATGGGAGTTAAATGGCTCATGGAGCAGGAATTCTGCCCCCTGGTTCATTTGCCTCTTGTGGAAAAAAAAGGAATGGAATGCCTGCACTGGCCCTGAGCAAGTCTCTGCATCATCTGTGACCGTAAACAAGAAATGCTGATAGGCACTCAAACAGTGTAGCTACAGGTCACCTAGGAAAAAAAAAGGGTGAATGGAAGAACAGGTCTACCTAAAGCAAACAGTCTCTATGTCTTTACACACTCCGCTGCATCTGCGGGTTTATCTCTTTGATTTGTGGATAGGAGTGATTCTTTTGAAACGAGATAGTGACAAAGTTAAGCTGTTCCTCCTTCAACCTTTCGTGCAATCATTTCTCTCAGGGGAGTTTGGGGAAAACACTTGTTACTTATTACATGTGTACATTTTTTTTTCTCTTTCCTTCTTTCTTGCATTCTTTGAAGGCTAACAGGTTCATACCTCAAGTCAGCAACTGTAGCAAATGATTGTGCTCAAGGCGAAAGTTTTCCGTGGACTTGTCCATGACATGCCTACGAAGGACACGCTATTCCCGAGCTCTGTTTGGCATTCGGCAATCTTCTTCCTGGCCTTGTTCTTTCTCACGGTGCATTCTGTAGGCGTGAGTTCAGTGGCCTGACATTCAGGTGTCTTGTGACTCAACCTGTGTGTGTGTGTGTGTGTGTGTGTGTGTGTGTGTGTGTGTGGTGGGTGTGTGGGTGTTTGCAAGACAGCAGGCGTGCCGTGGCCTGTATGGAGTTACTCTATTACAAAACCTTTCAAACTCCATCACTTTTAGTGCATTTCACTTTCTACAAGCTTTCTTGCAGAGGCAAGTCCAATGAGTGGAGAATGCATACAAACTTGGCTGACAGAAAAAAAAAGTTTTTACAGTTTATACTTAAATAGTTCACAGGTAGATGGCCCTGAACAGGTCATTTGTGTGTGCAAATAGTGAAGACGTGGTTAAATGTGGGTTTTCTCGTTTCTCTCATTGTAGAACCTGAACTCAAACATTTCGCAGGATGTGTTTGTGAAAGCTGAGAACAGCACTGGGGAAGAGGCTGAAAGAGAGACAGAGTGAGAAAGGGAGCAAGAAAGAAAGAAAAGGAAAGGGGGGAAAAAGAGAGAGGGGGCATTTTAAAGAGGTGGGGAATGGAATGTAAAGGTAGTAGAACAATGCAGCGCTGTGTTTCAGGCTGGAGATATTGGTCCCTCTCGCCCTCCCTCTTCTCTGCCGCTCTCCTCTCCTGTGCATACCTCTCCTGAGTTTACCGAGGAGCCTCCCCGATTACAGCAGCCCTGAGGAATTCCCACGGGGAGTGCTGTTGACCCCCCCCCCCCAATCTATCCACCTCCCACCCCCTCGCCTCTCGCTTACTCCCTCTCTCCCACTCTCCCTCGCTCTCTCTCTCTGTCTTTTCCTCTCATTTTCTCTCTGTCCCTCTCTCTCTGTCCCTCTCTCTTTCTATCCCCCCCCCTCTCTGTCCCTACTTCCCCCCTCTCCCTTCCTCTCCTTCCCTCTGTGTGATGGGAATATAGATGGTGGAAGCCACCTAGTCAAAGCAGGGACATCAGAAAAGGTTTCCTTAAGGAAAGGAGAAAAGACATATAAGCTTACCTGTGTTGTCACAAACCTGTCTGAACAGCCTTTTAAAATAAACAAAGCAAGCCTTCTCCAGTTCATTGTGTAAACATAAATTCATGTGTTTTAAATGTGTGTTTGCAGATATCCCAAAACTTAATCTTTCTTTCTCTTTCACCTGTGATTTATTAAGCACGTAATCATTTTAAGGCGGCGTAATCTTCAGAATGTTCTAGTTTCTATTGACTGGTGAGTCACTGTATCTGTAGTTGGGAACTGTAGTTCACGATCTGTGACTTATTAATAATATAAGTAAAGAGATTCTGTCTCTTTCTCTCTCTCTGTCACGCACGCACGCACAGACACACACACACACATACGCGCACACACACAGACACACCACACACATGTGCACACACACACACACAACCACACTCACACAGTCTGTACTCTGTCCCTACTTGCATTGACTCACTGTTTACACTGACACAGTTTTCCATGCCATAAAGAAGTGCCCCTCCTTGCTCATAATCTTCCCCTGGCACAAAGGCGCGCATACCTCCTCTGACCACACAATGGCTCATTTTGCTTGACCTGTGTGCTGGGATTGGGCAAGAAATAAAAACAGTCATGCCCACACCTCTTTGCCAGCTGAGAGACGCACACATAAAACAGCAGCTCAGTGCAAACCTGGGCAAGTGCTGGACAGCCATTCGTCAGGCATCAGTGAAGGGTTATAAGCCATGGTGAGTTGCCCTACAAAACGTGGGCGTTAAGTGAGTGTTCTTTGGAGGGCACTGGCGTGGTACGGGTGGACTTTTTCTGCCCCCTCCCTCCCCTTAAAGGGAGGCGTTCCCGGTTTACTGTAATCTCCTGTTTCTTTTTCTACCCACTGGCTGGAACAGAAACTGTTGGTGACTGTTCAGGCTGGTGTGTGGTGAGTGACTGACTAGGTAGTAATTGACTTGGGTGTGTGTGTGCTCAAGAGCTGTAAGTGCTGGTTAGGCATGCATCTTTTTTGTCTTTCTTCCTCGGGGCTGTATTCGCTCTCCATTTTTCTTGTTCTCGCTCTTGCTCTGCCTTACACTCTTTCTCTCTTTGTTGTTGGATCTTGTTTTTTTTTTTAGTTTGTGTCTCACTTTGTCTTTCTTTCATTCTTGATGCATGTCTTATTCTATTTTTTAGTTATTTTCTCTCCATCTCTCTTCCCCCATCAATTTGTACGTGTACCACTGCACACTGTCCATTTCTAGTCTTTTTTTTTTTCTCCCACTGAAAGTGATATGGCCCTTTTAGCATCCCTGGCCTCAATGGAGCTGGCAGCCAGGCTGTTTCACTGATATAGCTGAAATGTTTTGTCGGATTTGTTACTGCCGTTGTTGCTTTTGGCTGGGAGCACTGGTCACAGAAGTGACACGCATTCAGACTTTAAACATTCAGTTTCGCACGGCCTTCGATGAAACCTCATGGAGCCAGATCCTCAGTGTTGTCTGGTGTCCTGTAAATAAACATACTTGCACAAGATAAATAAATACTTAAAATTGGCAGCCCTCTTCATATGTCCTCTAACTACTGGTTACATAACTTGTTGTTTTAAAGCACCCTGAAAAGTTCTGAAAATCAAAAGTAGTAGAAGTAGTAGTAGTAGTAGTAGTAGTAGTAGTTAAAACTTCAAATAAAAACCAGTCATAGCATTCTGTGTCATAAGCGGCTGATTAGCATAGGCCTTGATCATGCTATTTGTCTTTCTTTACTTGTCTTTCACTGGCGCAGACAGCCCCCCTTGGCTTCGCCTTGATTGGTGCATGAGCTTTAAGGAGATGAGCAGCTTAAGGAACTGCAGCCGAGTGCTGTGGGGGCGAGAGACTTCGGCACAGAGAAAGAGAGAGAGAGGGAGAGGGTGGGATAAAGGGTTTGATAAAGAAATCAGTACACTGCTGTGTGAGAATGGGCGAGAAACCCATGCTGTGCAATTTAGCGAATTTGCTGGGTTGGATCTCCCCATTGTGTGTGGGCCGCTGGAGGTTGTAGGGTGGGAGAGAGCCAGCGAGGTACCGACGGGGCCGAGGAATCCGGGCTTTTTTGAAGGCTTTGTCTCTCAGAAGGCAACACTGCAAGTCGACCATAAGTGCTAGCCTCCACTGCCATGTTGGCTGAGCAGCCTCCGGGCCCCTTTGATGGTGCGCTTAGGAGGGGAATAAGAAGGCAGTCGAAATATGTTTAAATGCGTCGCTGATGCTAAGCGCTCAAGGTTGTTTCACCCCGTCCGACCTATAATTACTCCCACCTTTACTTCAGGCTAATTTTCTTGGTCTAAGCCACCCCCCCCAGCCCCCCCCATCCTCTCTAAAACTGCTTTTTGTCTTGCCCAAACTAAAGGCTTCTTTCAGTGAGCTGTCACTGTGTTTATCCCCCTACCTCCTGGTCTTGCCCCCCCCCCCTCCCCCCTCCCTGACTCCTCTCTCCTTCCCTCACATAATTCATGTTGAATTATGTGCGTAAAAGCAGCACTTTCGTCAATTGTGTCATAATATTTAGAGTATTTGTGGGGATTTGTGTGGATGTTGATAGGAAGATTTGTTGTTCTTAAGTGTAAATTTAACATGACCTAGTGGTTTGGTGGTTCTCGGAAGTCGGGCGGTTACTAGTCAGGGAAATGTGAAGGCGAGGAAAAATCCAGTGTGCGCCGGTATCTTCTCTTTAAATGAGTCAGGAATGGAGGAATGTTTCCACCCAAGGCGAGAGAGGACACCCCCACAGAGCTTCAGCTATGCTATGCCCATGGAGAAATATGTACTCTTCCCTCCCTCCCTCCTTCTTTTGGAAGAGTGAGAAAAAACACCCCCCCCCCCTCCCCTCCCTGACTTTGGCTGTGGGTGTGAGTGTGAGTGTCCGCATAGGTAGATATGTGTATGTGTGTTTGTTTTGACGGTATCCATAGTTTCTAGCCTCCTGGTGCCATGCTGTTCACTGGCACAGGCTCATGGCAGGCTTTGGTCCACCCAGTCGCATGTGTGTTTGTGTGTGTGTGTATGTCTACGTGTGTGTGTATGTCTGCGTGTGTGTGTATGATGGGGGTATGTTTCCTGTGCGTGGCATTCCAGTGATGGAGGGCCTGAGCTGGAGAGGGGATGTGTTGAGTGCATTGTGTGGCCGGTGTGTGAGGTCAGCATTTTCCTGCCCAGTATCAGGGCAATGTCTTTCTCTCGCACACACACACACACACACACACACACGTACACACACACACAGGACGAGCGGCAGTGCAGACCGGAGGCCTGCTAATCCTCGGTGACCCTCCAACTAGTCGGCTCAGGGCTTTTCATTGTTGTGCTCATTCACTGGCCTTCATTCACGCTCTCATTTTCCACATAATAAGGAATTTTGTTTATTGGTTTACATGGCCTCTCTGAGCGGAAGCAGACTCGCACCGGCACCTGAATGTGAGGAAAAAGGGGGACAGGAAAGGCCGAAAGGGCACGTGTTTGTGTGCGCCATGAATGTCACTGTGAAAAAAATGTGTTTTGGCGAAAAAGTGAAACAAAAAAAACCCCCAAACATGCAACAAATAATTGCGTGTGTCTTTAAAATGAGCCTTACTGGTAGTTAAGATTATGAACAATGCCTGTATGAATGAAGTAAGTCCTCTTTATTTCCTTTTTGTTTTCTTTTCTTTCACTCCTTTCTCACTTTAATCTGTGTTTTTGTCTTAGGAAGGAGGGGAGAAAAGTGTGAAAAGACAAGGATTAAAGCATTTATTGTTGTCTGTTAACGACCAGATGAAAGGCTGAGTAGAATAGTAAAGCAGAGATGTAATTCTCTTACAGCTGTTCCATTGGCCTGGTAATCCCTTTGACTAACGTGCACTCAGTACCTAGGTCACCCCCCCCCCATTCTTCACACACACACACACACACACACACACACACACACACACACACACACACACACACACACAGACTTGGGGCATCGTGTTACGGTTGCCCCTCCACCCAGAGTCCCACGCATTGCTGAGCATAGCCACAAGGCCACTCAGACAGACAGGCTGACAGGCTGTCACGCACTCCCCAGAAACACTCTCCACACAAAGCATCAAGAGGCTTGTCAGCAGAAAGAGGGGCCAGAGAGACAAGAAAAAAATGTAACAGTTTGACCAAGTGAAGAGAAGAACAAAAAAAGACCAAAGATGACATGTTGATGGATGTTTTTTTGTTTTTTTTTTGTGTCAAGGCCTAGTTCTGCCTTAGCAGGTTTTTGCTCTCGATAGCAATCTCTCTGTTGCTAATGATGCCTTTTTTTCGTGTGATTTGCTTTACTTTCCCTCTTCTGTCCCCCCCCCCCATCTCCATGGGCACTACTTCTGGAGTTAACCTCTCACCCCCGTGAAAACGAGTCCCCAACTGCTGTCCTCACTGCACTGCTCTGCTCTGCTCTGCTCTGTTTGCTTTGCCTGGCCATCAACTCCCAGCAGACCGGCCCTTTAACTCACAGCCGCCCAGATCCCGAGCCAGCCTCGGCCCGCTCACGGGCTAATGACTCGGGCTTTGTCTTGTTTTCTTTTGCGCCCCCCCCCTCCCTCATGTGGACACCGGCCTCCCCTGCCCTGCCCTGCCCTCCCCTCCCCTCCCCTCTTTTCCTCTCTCCTCCTCTCCTCCTCTCCTCCTCTCCTTCCTCCCTTGTTCCACTTCTGTGCCCCTGCACTCACTCTCCCTCTGATTGACTCCAGTCCTTGAGGGATTCCTCAAGTCTAGCCACTCTGTGTGTATGTTGTTATCCATCCCCTCTTCCACCCATCCATCCACCCATCCATCCACCTATCCGTCCATCCGTCGGCCTGTTCATTAGCCTCACACTTTCCTGTCTGTCTTCGCCCTTTCTGTCGACAGGCCCCCTCGACCACCGCAGGGGCCAGGCAGGTCACAGGAGAAGAGGAGAAGCCTGCTCTGCACCCACAATAAACAAACAGCCATCCCCGGGCCCTCTCATGCCCTAATCCGTTAAACACTGCGCAGGAGACAGGCTCTTCGGGGGCTTTGCAGGGAGATGTTTGTGCACGTTTCTCAGCTGGTGCTGCCTGCCAGGGTGCCTTCAGAAGTCATGTGCTACGTTTTTCTTTTCTTCTTCTTCTTCTTCTTCTTCTTCCCCGCTCTCTTCTCCTCCTTTCCCTTCATTCTCTCTCTTCATTCATCCCCCCCATGGCTCTTTCTTTCCTCTCACTTTTTTTTTTTTTATAAATCTGTCTCGGCGGTGCTCTCTTGGGCTCCCTTCTCTGCGCCTGCTTTGATTGGCTGGCCTAGGAAGGAAGCTGAGCGTCAGGCCTCGCGGTTCCTGCTTCCTGTTGTGTCCGGGGCACAGAGACAAAAGACCCGGAGTGCAAAGGCGCATTCCTTTTAGCCTGCTGTGCTCAGGCTGCTGGCTGAGCTGAGAATGTCATCTGATGTGTCACTCACTTTTGTATTTTGCAACCAACACTTGGTTTGGAGTTTGCATCATAACCCTCTCACACATCCCTATTGCATAATTCGTCCTAAACCTGCCAGTTCCAGTTCTTTTGATTTGGCAGCTCAAATCAGTGCGTGTTGTTTACCTCCCACTAAATTAGCTACTTGAGTGGGAGTGGTGTGTATGCTTGTTTTTTATTCATTCATTAATAGAATTTTGAGGCCAGTACAAGCTGATCAACTCCACCCATTACTAATTGATTAGCCTCTTTTTATTGAATTTAGCTTTTGTTCTTCTGCACTAAGACCCTCATCTCCGTGCTCTATTGGCATGTGGCATCTCCACCCTTTTGCAACAAGTGTTGGCGGCGAGCTGAATTAAGGAGCCTTGTGTGCCTGTTGTCTTGAGTGAATGGCCTCGTCTGAATGTGGGATGGACCTTCACATGTGGCTGAGAGGCGAGGGAGGGGACCCCAAAGAATCTCTGAGCAGCGGCGGCAAGGGGGGGGGCAGGGATTACTTTGGGTGGTGGGGGTGGGGGAGGTGGGGCGGTAGGGGTTGCATGGGCATATGAATTGAGGATCACTGGCAGCAGCTGTTAAGTCCCCTTGGAAGTGAATGGAACAATTCTCTCTCTCTGTCTCTGTCTGTCTCTCTCTCTCTCCTCTCGCCTCTCGCTTTCCCTCTGTCTCCATCTCCTCCTTTCTCCTGGGGCCCCCTGCAGGAGTCATTATCCCCCCCTCTGGCTCCACTCCCCAAGACCCTGTGTCTGTCGCCCCTTCTCCCCTCGTGTCCGCATAGGTCGCGTTAATGAGTTGTAGTAAAAATGTAGCCGCAACAGCTGGCAGAGAATAGGGCGACCAGGGATCCACTTGAAAGGGAGGAATGAGCAACATGCAGGCCTGTTTCTCGGACTCCGGCCCGAATTCTTTTCATGCTAAGTCTTTGCTTTTGAAATCGGAGCGTGCGTGTTTCTCATATACTTTAGGTAATGTATACCTCGGCCCTGCCTCTCCTTTTTTCTTTTCTTTTCTTTTTTTTTTTTTTTTTTTGCACTGAGTGCCGCAACCATAAACAGGGGCCTCCTTAAAACAAAGCCTCTATCTGGGGGAAGGGACTCCTACTCTATAATCAGTTGTGTTGGCAAAATATCCTGTCAGGGCAGCCCGACCTGTAGAAAAAAAAAAGTGACCCTTTTATCCAGTCATTTCTTCCCTTCAGCATTAGAAGCATGACTGTCTGCCCTCTCTCTCTCTCTCAATCCCCACCCCATCTTAAAAGGCCTGCGGTGGTTTAGATTAGTTTGCGGGGAAGTAAACTGTATCTCTTCTAACTATTGTCTCGTACATGTTCTGACTTTTCACCACCTGGCTCCTGACAGTGAAACCACTGCTGATTCTTCACATATTTTCACGGTTCGTTGTGAATCGCTCCAACTCTGCCTGTGGCTCTTCTCTCCCCTCGCTCTACGCACACATGCACTTGCAGACAAATGTTGTTATCTCATTGTTGATCACCGCCCCCACCACCAAACCCCACCACCCCCACCCGAACCCCTCCCCACCTCTCCCCAATCACACGCACATTAATTTTCCCTCTGATCCATCAAAGGCTGCACCGCGCGGGGTTCACCTTACTTTTCCGGACGCCTTGATCAAGTTTCATGCTTGATCTGGTGATCATAAAACACATTAATGAGCCCAAGCTGATAGCAGATTGGGCTACTCCCTCAGAAAGTGGGGGAGGGGGAGAGGGGGGGATGTGGTAAAGGAAGTGGGGGGGAGGAGGTGTGTGTGTGTGTGTGTGTGTGTGTGTGTGTGTGTGTGTGAGGGAGGTGGTGGTTGTGGTTGGTGATTGGTGTTTGGTAGATGGAAGTGGACAGAGGAAGGACATGACCAACGCATGCTGGAATGTTTTTGGACAGTTGCAGGGCCTACAAGACCTTTTCATTTGCCTCCTCCCTCCCTCCTCCTTATAATTCCTGTTTATCTTTGAATGACTAACTGGCTGATCAGTTTCATTATTTGTATATGCTGGAGTTGTAGGCATTTCACAGCAGTGCCACAGACAGAAACACTTGTGCTGTGTCCTACCAAGGACAGTTGTGTGACTAGTTGTGTTTTTTCAGGGCTGTGCTGTTGACTTCCGTACAGTCTTGTGTCTGCACAGTGGGGTCGAGACGCCTTTATTATTTGCGCTCCCTCAAAAACTTGTTTAGTCTTTTTGGTAGCTGCAGTTTTTAGCTGCTCCCCAAGATTTTTTATTCCGTGTGCCGTGTTCTTTTCTCGGCTCTATAGTGTTCAGTGCTGACTTGTTAACGTGGAATGTGGGATGACTGGTCTTGTTTGTAGAGAGAAGGGAGACGGTTGTGCGGAAGGTAGAGAAGTACATAAGTGTCCTTTTTTTTTTTTTCTTCTTCTTTTTCTTTACCCAAGCTTTGTGGACTTAAAGCACTCCCTGTCCATGGGGGAGGAAAACAGACAGACACTTCAAAAGGACTTGCTTTAGTCAACCTCTGCATTTGTTATGAACTTGACACACGCCTTCAAAGCCCAAAAATCTCCGTCGTATGTTTCTCTTTCCTCCTCTCTCTCTCTCTGTTCCTTATCCAACTCCCTTGTGTGTGGTCTCTCCCCCTGCACAGAGTGTCAGCCTGGCTTCTACAAAGCCGATGTGTCTACTGAGGTCTGTCGGCCGTGTCCTGCGAACACCCAGCTGTCCAAGGCAGGAGCGGTGGAATGTCCCTGCAAGGAGGGCTATTACCGTGCCCGCAGTGACCTCCCTGACTATGGCTGCTCAGGTGAGAAATCAATTACCTACAATTCCCTTGGTGGTGTTTAATTTTTTATGTTCTATTCAGGAATGGGTAGCTAGGGAGTCCAGCTGCTCAGCTTTTACCATCAACCAGCCTTTTTAATACTTTGCTTCATTGTTCCTATTCAGGCTTGCCCTCTGAACCCGTGGACCTGGTTGCCACGCTAATCCAAAACACTGTCGGTAAGGTGAGGCTGTCCTGGAGATCCCCGGAGGACACAGGTGGACGGACGGACCTGACCTACCACGTGACCTGCGAGCGTTGGGAGGGCTCGGCTCGCGTGCCGTGCGAGGACCGCATCCGCTATGAGCCCGGCAGCGAGACCAGCGTGACCAGTGTGGAAGTGAGCCAGCTGGAGGCCCACGTCAACTACACCTTCAGTGTGGAGGCGCGCAGTGGAGTCTCCCCATTGAGCAGCCAGCAGGCCCTCAGCTCCACCACGGTCATCCTAGAGTTTGAATGTGAGTAGCATGTCCCTAGCTAGTTTTGCTTTTACACAATGCTGTTTTCATGTTGGACTACATTTACTCATTGATCTAAGTTGACTCGCAATATAATGTGAATACACATGTTCTTTTCTGGTTAGTATGTGTGTTTACTGGCCATTGAGCCTATGATATTTGTGCTGGTACCTCAAAAACAGTTAAGGAAATGCTGGCATATTTTTTTAAGAACATGCTAAAAAAACAGCACAGCTTTATCTCTAACTGGAAATGGCCGGGATGAGATCCACATTTTTGTTTTTCTTTTTCAAAGAAAAAAATATCCAGAGCAGATCAAAAGTACTTTGCTTGGCTGTGGGGAGGGGTGTTGTAATGCTGTTTCTTGTCTTGTGTCGTGACCTCCATCACTCCCTCTCCCCTCAGATGGCGGGAAGGTGATGACCATGCAGTTGGACGACCGCAGTCCCAACAGCCTGTCCTTGTCCTGGACCGTCTCGCACAAATCCAAATCCCGCTTCCAGCTGTCCTATCGCAAAAAGGTTGGCCCAAAAAAAAAACACTTTTTTTATGGAAAGCATTTAAATAATAATTATGCTGTCCTGATGAACAGAGATTACCAATAATAACAATACCAACTTACAACCAAATTTTCTTTTAAAATTCAGTGTTTATTTATTTCTGCTAACATCCTGTCCCGTCACACTCGATCTCCTGGCAGAATAAAGAGGGTGAGACCTTCTCATCTGGTAACTCCTACACGGTTTTGATGTTGGACAACAACTCGGTGAAGATCCCCAACCTGGACCCGGCCACGGCGTACCTCTTCAAGGTCCAGGCTCTGAACGCCGACAACAGCCCTAGCAGCGACGTCATGGAGCATGAGTTCAGCACCACGGCAGAGAGTAAGGAGGGAGGAGATGGCCAACCGTGATTTGTGTCTGTGTGACTGTGTTTGTGTTTGGGTTGTGTCTGTCTGTGTCTGTGTGTGTCTGTGTGTGGGTGGGTCGGTGGGTGTGTCGGTGAGTGAGTGAAAAATGAGCTCGAGGATGAATAGACTTATTGCAGAAGTGCAATAAGTGTGTGAATGTGTTTTTTTGTGGAATTTTTAGTTGAGTTCAGTTTTACTTCACTGGCAGGACGAGTTATACGCATGAAATTGCCAAAAGCATTCAGAGAAACAAACAGAAAAACACATATAAAAGAGAAAAAACAACTAATTTTCTCTGGGTTTTCCCTGTGCCATCTCCACAGCTCCCAACCAGGGCAACACCTCTCTGATTCTGGCCACAGTGATGGGAGGAGGTGCTGTGCTGCTCATCGTAGTGGTGGTTCTGCTGGTGCACAAACGGTTAGTACAACAAGTGTTTGTTTCTCTCTCTCTCTCTTTCTCTTTCTCTCTCTCTGTCTGTTTCTTTTTCTGTCTCTTGTATCTCCATCTGTCTCTGTTTGTTTTTTGTCTCTCTCTCTTTCTCCCTCTGTTTTTTTTTCTTTTTGTCCCTGCATTTCTCTCTGTTTCTTTGTGTTCTCTCGCTCTTTTTCTCTTACACACACACACACACACACACACACACACACACACACACTCATCCTTCAGCTTCAGGCTTTTGTTGTGCCCTCACTGCTCACTCTGTCCCCTCCCCATCTACTCCCTTCTTTAACGCTCCCCTCCCCTTTTTTCATAGCAAATGATCCAAAAGGACATCTTCTCTTGCATTCATCACTGCTCCTCTCCTCAACCCTCCCCCACACCCCCACCCCTGGCCTTTCTCTGTCCAATTTAGCTGCTTTCAGGCTCCTTTTATCTGTTTCTGTTTCTCTCCACTCGGGAGGAAAGAATCGCCCCTGAATGCTCTGCGTGGCTCCTCAAAGCCAGTGCTCTAACAAGGGCCAGGTTTGAAAGGAGGGCCGAATCAGAAGGGCACATTGTCTCAGATAAGAGGCGACCGGTTCTCTTTGAGTCTCAGATTTTAGCGTAGGGCCTTGTGAAGGTGACCCACCACCACCACCACCACCAACCACCACCAACCCAGCCGCCATCCACCTTCACCTCCCACCTCCACTGGCCAGGCAGGCCTGTCTGTCGATGATAACGCGACCTCCTGTTACCACTCGGCAAACACCCGCTCCTTTTTCATTCAAAATCAAAGTGCTGGCTCTGAGAATATCTATGCTTAGAAATCATTAACTGAGCCCCACATTGGAACATATGTCATTAAAACCAGAGCATGACCAGGTCGCAGCTTAGGGTATATATTTTTTTTAATGATTAGGGCTTAAGATTTAGGTTTTTAAAAATGTTACCTTTTTTTCCTCTGCAGAAGAATACGTTCTCTTACAAGACAAGGCCCAGAGGATACCTACTTCAGCCCAGGTAAAATGACTTAAATGGTCTTAAAACTTTAAACTTTCCACCATCTGTTTTATAAGTCACCACAACTGTACCTATACTGTGTCTGTTTTTTTTGTCCAGAGCAACTGAAGCCCCTAAAGACATATGTGGACCCACACACATACGAGGACCCTAACACAGCCGTGCACAAGTTCACAAAGGAAATCCACCCCAACCACGTCACCAAGCACAAAGTCATTGGAGTTGGTTAGTAATCCTCCTCTTAAAACACACCCTATCCCTCTCTGTGGACACAGTGGAAACACTTTGGGAGGGAATTTTTTCCCCTCTCGGCATGTGAAGGCATTATTTATTCTGAAATTATTTGGAGAGGTACAGTTTACTGCCTGGAGTGACAGTCGAAACACTGCTCAGATCAAAATCTGTGCGTGAGATTCTTGCTCTACATGTTTGGACGTATTTCAGAGTGGCAAGTTCTTCCCCCAAGAGAGCATTTGTTTTCCAGAAAAAAGGCACTTCAGCCTGATCTCGACTGTTTGCGTAACCCTCTCGGCACTCCCATCCCTCCTCCTCTTCCTGTCATGTTTGTTTTCCACTCTTGCTAATTGGATCCAAAATAATACATTGCTCCCCTGTATTAAATAAACACGGACTTAATTGAAACAGTGACCAGTGAGCACGAGTTTCTTTGAGAAGATGTACCTCATTGGTCGGTGGGGCCTTGACCTGTGGCTGTGAGGATTATGGCTCAGGGGTCACCTTTACCCTCTGTCCACCCCCACAGGGTTTCCCACGGCCCGCCGCAATCCTCGCCTGTGCGAGACAGATGATTCCCATAACTGCTACCGACACACACACCCATACCCACACGCACGCACGCACATTTATACACACACGAGCACACACACACACTCTCTCTGTCTCTCTCTCTCTGACACACACACTCACAACACCCACACAGAACACAAGACCCACACAGAACACAAGAACAACCCTCCCCCTCCCCCGTTTCAGACAAGCCCTCTGACCATCAGGGTCTGGTTAACCTTCCTGATTGATAACCTCTAGGTGCTCTGAGGTTGTTCTGTGTGTTGTTGTTCCGCTCGGCTGTCATCGCACCCTCATTCCCCCTCTTGCCTTCTTGTCCGTAAGCTCTGATTATCACCCAAACGATCTGTTTCACAGTTTATTCACAGCCTGTATAAAGCTTTGTAGTCAAAGAAAAAACAACGACAAAAAAAACTTCTAAAGTAAGAGATGGTGTGATGGCTTTTGTTGATGTCACGCCCCTATGCCCCTTTCTGCTGTGATGTAGGCGAGTTTGGGGAGGTGTATCGCGGCATCCTGAAGGCGCCCGGGCGGAAGGAGATCCCGGTGGCCATTAAGACCCTGAAGCCGGGCTACAGCGAGAAGCAGAGACAGGACTTCCTCAGCGAGGCCAGCATCATGGGCCAGTTCAGCCACCAGAACATCATCCGCCTGGAAGGAGTTGTCACCAAGTGTGAGTACCCCTCCCTTCCTCCCTCTCCCTTTCTCTCTCTCTCTCACTCTCTCTTTATCTCGCTCGCTCTCTCTCTATCTCACTCACTCACTCTCTCTCTCTCTCGCTCTCTGTCGCTCTCTCTCTATCTCGCTCTCTGTTGCTCTCTCTCTCTATCTCGCTCTCTTTCTATCTCGCTCTCTCTGTCGCTCGCTCCCCCTTTCTCTCTCTCTCTCTCTCCCTCTCTGAGCTCTTTTTAGATTTTCTGGGAAATGTTGTAATGCTGTGCCTAAAGGTGGACTTCTCAGCTTTTAAGTCCTGCCATTTTTGTTCTAACCAGTCACTGAATCGGATCAGGTTATTAGTAAAATCGCCTGTGTTCAGTGCACAGGCAGAAGGAATACGTTGTTGGATTTTTATTTTCTGGCATGACCACCTAGCTGTGAGCTTGTGTTGCTCTGCTAATGTGTAGAAGTTGAAAGCCACACACAGTCAAAGGCTGTACTATATTTGTTCCACCCAGTTGCAAAACCATTCAACTTTGTCATGTGCACAGGTAGAACCAATACATGGCAGGAGTTTAACTCTTTGAAACCAGAGTTGCCCCACTGTAGTGTGTACATACATTGTTTTTTTACATTGTCCTGGTGTTCATATGGCCTTATTTGCCCATTTCAGTCAAACATGCCATGATCGTGACTGAGTTCATGGAGAACGGAGCCCTGGACAAATACCTCAAGGTGAGTCACAAACCAACCTCAAACATCACCTTTGTAATCATGTCCTCTCTGAATGGTAGATTACAACACAAACATTACTAGGGTATTGAATGGAGGTGCGTGCTACTGTTCAAAGCTGTATTAATACTGGTCCTTTTCCCATCAGGATCACGATGGCGAGATGTCCTCCTTCCAGCTGGTGGGAATGTTGCGAGGGATATCAGCGGGCATGAAGTACCTGTCCGACATGAGCTACGTGCACAGGGACCTGGCTGGCCGCAACATCCTGGTCAACTGCAACATGGAATGCAAAGTGTCTGACTTTGGTCTGTCCCGCGTGCTTGAGGATGACCCAGAGGGCACCTACACCACAAGTGTAAGTTTCAGCCACAAATGTCAAAACTGTCTGCTTTTTATACGCGCGTGTTCTTCCATTGTTCGACTATTTCTGTGTGTGTGTTTGGGTGATGAGGATAAAGGTTAAAGACCGCTCTGTAATTGTGCACTGACCTTGACGCTGACCTTCCAACAGGGAGGCAAGATCCCGATCCGCTGGACGGCTCCCGAGGCCATAGCCTACAGGAAGTTCACCTCAGCCAGCGACGTGTGGAGCTTCGGCATTGTCATGTGGGAGGTGATGGCGTTCGGCGAACGGCCATACTGGGACATGAGCAACCACGAGGTGAGCCACTGGAATTGCGTCTGACGCAACGAAATGTAACGCGTGGGTGGGCCAGCAAAGGGAAGGGCAGGAACAAGAAAACCAGTGTTTGCTTTTCCATGGTGTGGTCAGAGATGTTCTCCTAAACATAGTCATGCATTGGAAATGAGGATGTTGGAATTCAAGAGAGAGGCTGAAGGGCATAAATAAAACATTTGAACACTGACGTGACGAGACTGAACAATGAATATATTTATTTGTTTTTGTTTGTTTGTTCGTTTTGTTCCACAGGTGATGAAAGCCATAAATGAGGCCTTCCGTCTGCCTGCTCCCATGGACTGCCCGTCGGCGGTCTACCAGCTAATGCTCCAGTGCTGGCAGCATGACCGCTCCAAGAGGCCCCGCTTCCCCTGACATCGTCAGCATCCTGGACAAGCTGCTCAAGAGCCCCGAGTCCCTGAAGGCCATCGCCGACTTCGACCCACGGTAAGAACGTACCACCGAGGAGTACAAGTAGACTGGAAGCACTCCCTTCTGCTTCAGAATAGAGGTAGACTGTAGAACTCTGCTTTCCCTGCTTTGGAAAACAGACTATAAGAACATACAGTACGTATGCTTTGGAATATAAGTACATGGTCAGACCTCATCTCTGCTCAGGATTATAGGTAGAGGGTAAGGCCTCACTTCTGCCTAAAACTGTAAGAACTCGCTCCTGCTTTGGAAAACAATAACACCGGATGGGAAGCTGTGGGAAAAAATGCAGCAAGACATCCAGAAAAATAAAAACATGAAAGGATAGCAAAAATTTAAGGAGTGTTTCTTTTTAACTAGTGCCCGCTGGCATGCCGCATGAGTATGGTATGATGGGGAGATGTTGTGACAAGTGTTAGTGTCTAATACTGCAGAGTGAAGCATAAGCAGTTTAGCGTGATCTTTATCATAGTATTTGCATGCTTGTGAAAGACAATGGGGGTGGGAGAGACTGTCACAGTCATCTGTTATCAGATGGCGGAACCAAGCAAACAGGTTTTCCTGAAAGAGCACTTTTTGTGTCGGCTAGAATAATGGCAGCATGCAAAATGTCTGTCTTTTATGGCCGTGTGGGCAGTGGTGTGTGCATGTGTGTGTGGGTTTTTTTTGTGTGTCTGCCAGTGTCATCACACTGACCATTTGGGCTTTTTTGTACTTCTTAGCGTCTCCATCCGGCTTCCCAGCACCAGCGGGTCAGATGGCTCCCCGTTCAGGTCCGTGTCGGAGTGGCTGGAGTCCATTAAGATGAGCCAGTACAGTGAGAACTTCTCCTGTGCTGGCATCGTGTCCATGGAGCAGGTGCTGCAGATGAAGAGCGAGTAAGTATACACACACACACACACACACACACACACACACTCTCACACACACACTCTCACAGGCAGACAGCCCAGCCCGGCCCGGCCCTGGGCGAGTCCAGAGTCTACTGAGGATTGAAAGGGCGACAAAATAAACATTTACTCAGCCGATGAGGTAGGCCGAGATCATATTTTTAGGCGAGTTAGTATTTCGGCCTTAATTCCGAAACATATTGGGGCATTTTTTCCATATTTTGTCCCCATAAGCCAGTAATTTAATGACCCGAATATGTGTGTTGGTTGCGAGGATTACCAGTCTGAGCCGCAGACCGGCATACTTTACTAAATCTGGCAGAGGCGGTTATAATGCCATATCATAAGGTGTAATTAATATTCGACCGTCTAACAAGGTGCTTACTCACTTTTATTGGCCAATAAAAGGCCTGGGTTGCCATGAGTCATTGTCGTTGGCGTTACGAGGAAAAGCGAAGGGAAAAGGGGTTGAAGAAAAGAAAAGTTTTTTTTTTTTTTTCCCCCTTTAGCAGCCCGATGGTGGTACTGGTGCTGGTGGTGGCGGTAGCGGCTTGCGGCTGGCCTCCCTTGTTTCTTCCATCCATCCATCCATCCATCCCTCCCTCCATCTTTGTATCCCTCCCATGTGCCCACAGCACCAGTCCAGCGCAGGGCTTCCTTGCTGTGGCCAGAAACCGCCATTTCAGCTTCGGCTTTGGGACACACAGGCTCACAGGGCCGTGTGGCTTTCTCTCCTCCACCGAGGGGAGCGTAAAGGAAAGCGAAGAGAGGGGGAAGATGGAAAAAAAAAAGGGGGGGATGGACAAAAAACAGAGGTTAAGATGGCATTGGGGGAAGGCTGACATTTGGAGGGCAAAGTTTTCTGTTTTTTTTTTTTTTTACATTTGAAGAGAGGGGGTGGCTTTTCCCATCTCTAGCCTGGCGGGGTGAGAGTTCAGGAGGGGACCCATGGTGAAGCTGCACTGCATTTTGGGAAAAGCGGGGAGGCTGGAGCAGAATTATGACCACATCGACCCCTGGCTCTCGTCCCATGTGCGCTTTTAGCTCTGGAAGCCGGGTAAACTATGCGCAGGGAGGGAACAGAAAACGAAATAAATCCCTTTGATGTGTTTTTGTTCTATTTTTCTGTGTGTTTTGTTTGACTTTATGGTCGTATGTTCCATCTGTTGTCATCTGGTAGTACTCTTAAAAATGCCAGCAACTATTTACAAGTCTCCCACTTTCTCAGCCTGCCAGAGGGGCTGGTTCATGGCAGGGATGGAAGATCCTTGTTAAGTCATTAAGACCCTAATTAAAGATGTAATTAGGCAACTGGATCCGTCCGTGTTCCTTGCGTGCATGGCTTCACTCAAAAACACCCTGTGCTGTGTTTCTTGGTCTGTCAGCTTTTCGGGGAGGAGAAATGCTCCTCTTGGGGCCAGGGCTGAGATTCATTGCTTTGGCCTGCTCACTCATCCGCTCTCTCCCTCTCTCTCTCTCTCCTCTCTCTCTCTCTCTCTCGCTCTCTCATAGGGACATCAGAAACATCGGTGTCCGGCTGCCTGGGCACCTGAAGCGGATTGCCTACAGCATCCTGGGCCTGAAGGACCAGACCAGCACCCTGAGTGTGTTTGCGGTGTGAGGCAGACTTTCGCTCCCCAAAGACCCCACTCCGACCCCCTCCTCAGCCCATCCTCCCCACGCCACACCCACACACCTTCCAGAGCGTCTGGAACCCAGGCCCCCGCCAGGCACTGACTAATGAAACTCTATGCTGCCAAACCCCCACCCCACCCCACCACCTTGGGCTGCAGGGACAGCTCTGGGCAGGGCGGAGGGAGGGGATGATGGGGGGGGTGGACACCCTCCTCCAGCCAATCTGCGTTGGACTCAGGCTCCAGGAGGGGTGACGTGCCACAGATATGATAAGACTACATGTCAAAAAAATGGAGACGAGAAACGGTGGGAGAAGAAGAGACATAAAAAAGCTATATGTTGGACCATGTATATGAGATATATATATATTTTTTTATAATCTATTTTTTTTGAAAGCATTCAAAATTTTGCTTGGTCTTTACATGCATGCTTTTTTGGAAGAAGAGTAATCAGCTTAGATGTTAGTGTCTCCGCTCTGCTGACTGCAGATGTGGAAAACTGGAGTGGGCACATGGCATGGGGATGCTAGGTTGGCACTGCGAAGGCTGTTAAACGCAGAGGCCCCCCCCCCCCCCCCCCAAAGAAATGGGCATGGCAGGGACTTTTCTAAATCGACTTTTTGTTAGGTCTTGAATCTTGCCGTTATTTAAAGGGAGATGTAATGAATGGTCGAAATGGAAATGGGATTTTGCTTGAAGCTTTGAGGTAATTCCGATTATAGAACTGCTTCGGTTCCTCTAAAGATGAAACTCCCTGAGGGCAGAAGTTTTGGCCATGATTTGTGTACAAGCTGACAATTTCTTGGTGAACCATTGCTGTGTGCCAAGGGCATTTTAGGGTGACTTGCCAGGGCATGTTGAGTGATGTCTATACCGTGTGTGTGTGTGTGTGCTGGCCGAAGAGGATGACTTTAGTGGCCTTACTTTGAAAGCTTGCAGTGAAGACATTGTGAGGCCACTCAGCCTTCCTGCCACTCCTCAACAGCTAGGGTCTGAGAAGGTTAGGTGTGGGAGTGGTGGGGTTGGGGGTAGCACAGAAAAAAGAAGCCACTCTTCTCCTTTTATTGTGTCTGCAGAAGCCGTGAAGTGCCAGAGGAACTTGGAGGAGAGTGGAGTGCTTAGAGGGAGAGAGAGCAGAGACGAGCTAGTGGGGCAAAAAATAGCACTTAAAGAGAGAAAAAAAAAACACAGAAGGCAACAATTCTAAAGCGGCCGGATGGTCACAGTTGAAATGGCAGGTTTGGTATCCTGCTATAGCCCTGTCTCTCCTAATGAAGGGGATGACATTTAAAAACGGAACCAAAAAAGAAAAAAAAAATAGAAAAGAAAGTGGAACGAGCGAGGCAAGCTCCAGTCTGTGCAGAGCGGAATGCTGCAGGTCCCTAATTGAGAGCCTGCAGTGGCGGAGCAAAGGCAATCAGCACTGCACACGAGCACACAATCGGCAGTCTCAGTCAGTGTCAGTCTGTGGCAGTACAAGGCAGCGACTACACAAAAGCAGTTGCAGAGCAAACACAAATGCAAAAGCTTGCGCAAAGGCGGGCAGTGCTCCAAGTGCTGGCTGGCAGGCGCTCGAGACGATTCCAAGTGTTTGGTCAAGCAGCAGAAAAAAAAATGTAAATTGCCAGCGAAAGGGGCTAGTTGGTGGGCTGCTGGTTTGACTGCTGTACTGTACATCAGCACATAATCAACTTCTTCTTCTTTGATGGTATTGCAGATTGTTGTAGATTAGCCTCGCCAAATTGATAATTGATAATGTGCTCTGAGAGGCCAGCTGTCTAATAGGGGGGGTTGAGAACAGCATGTGCTTTTTTTTTTTTTTTTTTGTATGTGTTAACCATTCCTTTGGGCCATCCTCTTTATTCACTCCAACACAAACCTTTCAATGGAGAAATGACTGAAACAAACAAAAAAAAAACAACCCACACACACATCAAGCTGCATGATGGACCGGGCGGGCTGGCCAGCCAGCCAGCCAGAGAGCGAGCGAGCGAGTGAGAAGACACGTAGGCTGGTTGTTATCGCGGCTCGCACTGTCTCGAGGATGTTCCTCCAGGACGTCTGTCTATCTGCGCAGCATTCCTCATACTTTCCCAGCGATCACATCCTTTTGCATAACTATATAAAAGTGACATAGTCGCTTTACTGTGGATTTCTCTTGGGTCATTTAAAATAAAAATTAAATTAAAAAAAAAAACATTGGCAAATGTTTGAATTTAGGTTATTTTTTACAACTTTACAACATTTTCTTTTTTTAATGTATGAATTTGTTTTTTTCACAGCCCTCATTTTGATTGTGTGTTGAACCTGATACTGAAGAATGGATGTTTTAGGGCTGGACCATTGATGTGTAGTGCTTTTGTTTTTACATTGGTTGCTTCCACTGTGACAAAGGGAAATATAAAACTAGTTTGTTAGCCCTGTCTACCTTTTTCATGTTTATTCCATTTCTCTGTCATGTTGTTTTCCTAACTGCAAAGTGGTTCCCACATAAAGAAATCTTCTGCGTATAATTTGGCTCCCACAATGGAAAAAATGAAACTCTGCTTGGCCAATTGTTTTGTACTTAATTTAATAGCCTATTTATTTTATTCTTTTATTTATTGTCATAGTTACACTGAGTTGGGATTTATTTGTAATTGAATTTTTTTTTTCAATCACAATAAAGTCTTCGTAGCCTAAAATATTTCTGTTTTGACTTTTCCCGTCCCTTTTTTAGTCAAAAATGAAAATGAAAATGTAGTTTACTGTTAATATAAAGTTTGTAAATATATGTTCTGTTTGTACTGTCACATATCTGAATCTTTAATAAAGATCCTGGTAATCTGTAGAAGTGTATGGATCTTTTCCACAGAGAAGTAGTCAAACAAATTGCTGGTAACCCACTCTACTTTGTCATTGTAGACCTTAAACAAACTGGTGCCTTGAATCCATCAGTCAGTCACGTATTTACCATTCCATGTAATAAGTTAAACTACACAACCGTGGAGTATTATAACCAATTGTATTGTCTGCCTGCTCTTCTGGTCCGTGCTTTTAGCGTGATTAGCCTGTGCTGCGTAATGACAGCCTGTTTATTTAACTTCTTAACTCGACTCCTCTGGGTAATGGCTTTCAGCATTGTGTCAGAGTTGCTGCTCCAGAGCCTTGGATCAGTTTGGAAGTGAAACATAAATACGTGCCAGCAGCAGAGCCAGGGGCCTTAGGGGCCTTCCGGAGCCTACTTGGGCCTAACTGCGTAATACCTTAATTAAAATAATTACTCGGAGTGAAGGTCAACTGTATTTGAGGAAGAAAAGTCCCGCTAATGCTTATTGGAGGTCGACCTCCGAGCATGCAGGATAACACACATGGTGAAAGAATGGTCTTGCGGGCTGGCTGCTAGCCTTCCTCCTGCACAGCCCTCTGCTCTGTTAATTTCGATTGAACTTGAATTGGGAAGGCTCCATTTGTCTGGCGCCTATTATCAGCTGGTTGTTGGCTGGAGTGTTGCGTGTGTTGCCCAACCTCTAATGCATTCTTTAGATAAGATGGGAAATACCAGTTCGGGAAAAAAAAAAAAGAAATGCAAATATTTGTATGGTTGGATCAACATGGTAGACAGCAGCAGTAGGGGCAAACAAAGAAACAACGTGAATGTAGGCAAACAGGTAGAGGGGTTAGGGCATGGGAACGGCATGGCTCCTGGGCCCACAATGTCATCATTGCATTGTGCCTGTGGGCCTATCTGTGTGTCGAGGGCATCATTGTCCTCAGTTAAGCCTTTCTGATGTTGGTGAGTCGTTAAAGGACATTAAGTATGGCAAGCCCCCCCCCCTTCCTAAAAAAAAGAGAAAGTGTCGAGATTTTCCATCCTTTGTCTTTTGGTGCGTCATGTGGTCAAGTTGGTGCCCATTCTCCAAAAATGAAAGCCCCAAAGAATTTACAAAAGATCTTCAACTGGTGTTTTTGTTGTCTGATGCCTTTATATGTGGTCTCGTGTCAACAAAGGGTTTTTGGTGTCTGCCTATCAATTCAAAAGTATTAGCAAGCCATTTTGTTTTTTCACGTGCACATTTATGTGTGTATTTTGTGTGTGTGTAATTGTGTGTATTTTGTGTGTGTGTAATTGTGTGTGTGTGTGTAAGTGTGTGTGTGTGTGTGTGTGTATGTGTATGTGTGTGTGTATGTGTGTGTGTGTCTGTGTGTGTGTGTGCTGCACACTTGCGTAGGTTTGTATCCCATCTATCCTCTGGCTGAGGCCATTGGTGGCTTGTGCTGAAGCCCTTCATGTTGTACACATGGTTTTGCTTTCTCTGTGGATTCTACTGTGTGGGGCCTGTGGTTTACAATTTTTAGGTCTTCCACTTTCTAGTGGTTTTTTAAAAAACGCCTCCTTTCTGTAAAAGAAAAAAAGAGAGACTTCCATTGTAAAAAAAAAAAAAAAAAAACGAGGGAAAGATCATGCTACTGTTCATGTATGACTTCTCTCTTCCACTCCAGTGTTTTCCTTTCCGTAGCTCTCATTTTTTATGTGTGCGCTTACAGGCAGGCTCATTTTGGAATTTGCATCGCGGCTAATTTTAGAGATGGGTTCCTAACCAAAAAAACACATCCTCCAATTTGGGTCTATATTGGTCGTCCTCCCTCTCCCTCGGCCTCTTGCTCTGTTCTTGCTGTATGGCTGGCAAGTCATTTTTTTATTATGCACTCTGTCTCTCTCTCCCTCTCTCTCTCTCTCTCTCTTTCTCTCCTCATCTTATAGGGCTTTTTCCCTTCGTCTTTTTCCCCTCGATCTGCCGTGTTGAGTGATTACAAGGGCAGAAGTTGAGGAAAATTGTGGGAACTTTCAGGGGGCTGAGCTGTTGTTCAACCTTTGTGTCGACTGAGTAAACAGTGTCAGGGTAGTTATCTTCGGGGCAGAAAAACGACAAAACATACACGGAAAGGAAAAATAGGCCTCACAAGTTCAGTTTATTGTTAAGGCGAGGGGCGGGGGTGCTGTATACATTATAAAAAGGGCGAATATTTGGTTTCCATGTTTGAAATGAAGGTTAAAAGTGAAATTAAACAAGGTTAGCCAAGATTGCTTTTTCTGGCATCTTATGCAGTCGCACAGGAAAGTCATACTTGCCTGGCTGGAAGCTGACACAAAGAGAGACTTTTAAAGGAGGTGGAATCTGTCACGGATGGCTACTTTATAAAACACTCCTTATTCTGCCTAATTGTAGGGTTTCTTGATGAGTGTTTTGCTCACCGGTGGCGGGTTTCCATGGACACTAGCTTTTAAAATTGTATCGGTCACTTCCACACTTCTGGCGCTGCCATGGCTGTCACCTTCTGCATGAAGTGCCCTTGACAACTGTCCTGTTGACTTTGCTTATCTTATCAGATTTCTTTTAACCCCTGAACAATTACATTTATGTTAAAATCAACAGACTTGGCAGGCTGGGTTTCTCGAGCAGGGAGAGGAAGCCAAAAGTATATCTATTCCTCCCCTTTTTTTCTACTTTGTGTTTTTAAAAATGCAGTCAGACAAAGCTGCTTGGAAGTGAGCTTGGGCAGCCAGAATTCCAGGCCCTGCATTCCCTGTAAGAGTAAACTTCCACACACAACAGGCGAGGGTATTCCCGCAAGCCTGCCCAGAGAGAGGCGGGGAATGGTCCACTCCACCATCCTCGGCCTGTTTTCTTTTGTCTGATCAAAACGTGCAATCATGCCTTTTTTTTTTTTAATCCCCACCCTCTTTTTTCCCCACCGTCTTTCCTTCACGATTTCCTTCGTGACCTTTTTTTTTTCCAGTGGTCTGACGTTCCCTGCCACATCGACCGTGACAGTCTTTTCAAACTTCATCACTTCTCTCTGTGAAGGCATTCTTCTGTCCCTGCCCCTCCCGTCCAGAACCCCCATCTCACCCCCACCCCCCCCACCGCCCCCTTCATTTCCTCCTGTCGACATGTGTTTCTGGGGCCATTAATCGTTGCTCCCTGCGCAACGTGAACCCCAGCAGATAATTACAGTAATTAAACCAATTAGGGAGCATATGGAACGAGGGCTTGCCTGGCCCCGGGGGCCAAAGGGGGCCTGCTCTGCATCCCTCCCCGGCCAGCAGCTGAGGTGGTCTACATCAGTGGCCCTGCTTGAACCACTGGAGCGGGTGAGGGGTGGAGGTGAGGTGAGGGCGGATGGTAGGGGTGGTGGTGCTGGTACCGGCCGGGGCAGGAGGGAGGGGTGGTAAATGGTTTCAGCCCCTTCTTGGATTAGCACAATTTACCTATTTTCCTTTTCTTTCTGTACGGTCCTGGACAAGGCAAATGGAGCTTCAGGCACCAGGCTCAATGCTGCACTGTGTCTCAGGAAAACAGGGAGAAAGAGAGTGAGGAAGAGAGATATATATATGGAGAGAAAGAGAGAGAGGGAGAGAGAGGGAGAGGAGAGGGAGAAAGAGAGAGAGAGACAGAGAAAGAGAGGGAGAGGGAGAGAGAGAGAGGGAGAGGGAGTGAGAGGCAGAGAGAAAGAGGGAGAAAGAGAGAGAGAGAGAGAGAGAGAGGGAGAGGGGGAGAGGGAGAGGGAGAGAGGAAGAGAAAGACAGACAGACGGAATCAGGGATGTGAGAACTGGCAGACGCAGGTCTGGTCGCGACAGCGTGATTGATGGAGCCCGTGCCATGAAGTCGCCCCCCCCTTCCTCCCCCTTCCTGCCCCTCTGCCCCCCCCCATCCCAGGACGGGCAATAAATGACAATAGCCCCTGTGTGCGCAGCACAGGTGGGCCTGGGGCAACCTGGAAGTCACCCCACCTCAAGCACGTGTGTGCTAAATTCTACAGGCTGGCCTTTTTCACTCCAGCCATCACTCATCTTATTTTTTTTCTCTCTCAGATGGGATTTCTTCCCCTCGTGAACACATATTGGTTCATGACACATACTTTGTGGTGCTGTAATTTGAAAGCACCCCATAATGAAATGTGACAGTTCAAAATGGGGCGAAACATTAAAAAGTTAGATTAAGGTTAACTTGAAAACACATCTGAAAAAGCCTGACATTTTTTGGCATGGCAAGGCTATATTATAAAGTACCCTCAGCTGTCAGTCATAATGATAGAATAAGAATTGACCATATGTAGCCAATGAGAAAAGCACAACAGCAGACCAAAAGATCTTGTGGGCCAGCGAAAATCGTTTACTCAGCACAAAACAATTTTTGTAGACCGGAACTCTCACAGAAATGTATTTTCTAAGATCTAGCTGCATCGCACAGACACTGATTGTTCAACATGACATACAGCTATGCAGATGCCAGTTTATTTAGTCTAGGTTTGGCCAGTTTGGTGGTGGGTTTGGGGTGGCAGTGGGAATGGGGGTTGCATTGTGCTAACACACATACAGATCAACCCTTTGTTTCTATTGCACACACACACACATACACACATATGTACAGCATGCTTATACACATGCAAACACACAACTCTTTCTCTTTCTCTCTCTCTCTCCCCTTTCCCCATATTGCTCCTTCTTACACACATACTGGCACAACAAAACTCTCTCTCTCTTTTACACACGCACACACACACACACACACACACACACACACACACACACACACACACACACACACACACACACGCATAAACACATATGTAGACACACATACACATAGACACACGCAGACACACACACACACAAAGCTTGTCGGTGCAGGACATCCGACATCACCCCTATTTATAGCCAACTCCTGGAAGTGCACTCTCAATACATTGTCTAATAGAGGTCTTCCTGTTCTTGGGCCACTGTCTCAGTCCCGCTGGCGTCTACAATGTGAATGAACCTGCATTTTTTCCCCTCTTCCCATCTCTGCTGTCTGTGGCCTCCTTATTTACAGGGTCTGATGGGTTGGTTCACACCAGGACCGAGGTCATATCAGGCTGCTCTCGTGTTTGGCGCAGCCGTGGTGTATATCTCAGCACTCATCTAAAACATTGGCAGTGGCACTTCTGGTTTGAGGCTAACATTCTTCAGGTGTTTTTCTTACTTACCTGCTGTTTCAAGTGGAGCAGCTGTGTGTATTTAATGCAAAACCCAGTCTGGCACCAGATTTGGAAGGTGCATCCGGGTTGGGTTGTGTAAGTTTGTGTCTGTGTTTGTGCCGAAATGTGGGAACGTGCCTAAGAACGTTAGGAGCCAGGCCAACATCTATGTTCCCATACTTGAGCTGCCTCACTCTGCGTCCTGATATGTGTCAGTTTACATCAGATCCACTCTCACAAGAGACACTTTGAGATCCAGATGATATGAAATGTAAATACATGCAAACTCATGGACGTGCCTGAAGGCATTCCAGAACCTGTGAAGACTTTCCACATAGCACATTAAGTTAAGTAAATAAAGTTATAAAAGAAATTTGCATGTATACAAACAAGTCTACTTTTGGGAGAGCTAACATAATCATATAAATCAAATATGTCTTATTCAAATCAAGACGGACTTGAGGTCACTTTTATTTGCTGTTTCAGAAGTCCGTGTCTCTGTTTATCTCTGTCTCTGGCTGAAACTGTAGTGCGTTTTTACCCACGGGAGACAGTGGCTCTGGTGAAAGACTTTGTTGACTTCGCACACCGCCATACGCTGGTTTTGTAAAGAATGCGCGGGGAGGTGTGAGAATCCTCAACAATGTCGAGACTCCTGGGAACGTGCTCCACGGGGGTTGCTGGCAATAATTTTCGTTCCAAAAGAGACAAATTCAGCTTCTCATTTATCGTGTTAAAAATGGAGGCAGCTGGACTGTGGGAATGGGCTGCTTCCACATTTTTTTTTTCAGCTCTTTTCACAAAATTACATACAATTAAGACTTTGAGGATTAGGTGGTTAGAATGGTTTCAAATTTCGATATTGCAGGGCATTGACTGAATTTTTGGAAATACCCCGAAAGCCTTGAGGGCTGATGAGAGATTGGAGAGGCATCTATCAGACGTGTATTAACTTGCTGGGGTGCATGCCTCTGGTGGCCATAAACAGCATTGCTTTGGTGTTTTCGACAGGATACTGTGACTCAGCCTTCTGTTTGAGCCTGCTATAAAACCCATATTTATATCTTTCCACTTAAAATGATTAACTGCACTCGCAGACAGTATTCCTATAAAAGAACTTACATGCATCCAAACACCACAAGCTGCGCACTTGTGGTAGTCAACAAAAAAAGGCATTGTAGTAGTTTTTTTCTTAGCTTGATTGCGAATCACTTTAATGATGGGTTTTTATTAACATCATTTTTTGATATAGATTTCAGAACTTTGTCCTTATGGAAACCCCTCATAAAAGCCTCATGTTTCCCTGATAAATGTTTTGTTTGTCAGCTTCTTGTTCTCTTGTTGCTTGCTGTCTGTCAGTTTGTCGCCTGAGGTGGTGTTGGCACACCCGAGAGCCACTGTGTCATTTCAGAAGGAATCAAAGAGTCATTTCAACAAACATCAAAACTCTTGTTTTGAGAAAGGGAAATTATTCTAACTGATTGCAGCATGGACCCCAACCATGTACTTTTTTACACACAATGGCCGATCTGGTTAATCTCTTACTGTCTCTATCCCTCTCGGCCTCTGTCTCGCTTTTAGTCTCTCTCTCTAATGCACACACACAGACGCACACATGCACACACACAGACACACACACAGACACACACACACACACACACACACACAGACACACACACACACACACACACACACACACGCTTCTCCTATCCATCTCCCCCATCTCTTTTAGTCTCTCTCCTGGGTAATGACACAGCCACTGAAACACACATGATTGTTATACAGCCATGTTATTTACGGTCACTCAGATATGTAAACAGAGTGAGGACGGCTGGAGAGGGGGAAGACTTTTTACAAGCCACAGACCCCCCCTCAGCAGACTCTAACACAAGGCAGGCCACTTTTTAAAGACAGGCAACTTTAATTTTTTTATTAACTTTTGTGCTCAGTTATCCTCACTCCCCTGTTCGAAAGTGTAGAGAGGCGCGTGGAGTCGTGTAGTAGAGTAAACGATTATTTGAAAGGTGGATTAGTGGGTAGTTCTGCAGAGGCACGCTGGTTTAGTTGAGACAAATTGAATCAACATCATCTTGTATTCTGCCTTAGTTAATTCCACAGACAGATACGGCCCCTTGAATGACGCAAAGGGAACGCT
This sequence comes from Setipinna tenuifilis, assembly GCA_030347295.1. Classification (NCBI taxonomy): domain Eukaryota; kingdom Metazoa; phylum Chordata; class Actinopteri; order Clupeiformes; family Engraulidae; genus Setipinna; species Setipinna tenuifilis. The sequence goes on along the minus strand of CM059270.1, from coordinate 10,196,989 downwards.
TGAATTACTCCCGAATCCTAAGTGAGTGTACGGGATCATTGGGCTGCTGTTTAATCTCTGATTCCTCCTCGGAGACCAAGAAACACATGGTGAGGGTGTGGGAATTGGGCAGCAGTTTATCATGGCAACATGCTGATTGAAAAAGAAGTGATGTCGAATTTCCTGTGAGAATAAGGGACGAGAATGTAGGGACCGTGTGCAGACGATGTTTTTATACAGCTACCCCACCACCCACCACCCCACCGCCACCCCCGCCACCACCACCCTCCCCCAACACCCCCTAAAAACACACTGTGAATAGAATGGAACTCCTGAAGTGAAGAAGGAAAAACACCATTCCACCATTTTGTCTCACGCAACTTTGGATGCTTTTTCAATGTCAAAACCTTGAGTCTTTCACGCATAGGCACACACAAACACAAACACGCGCGCACACACACACACACACACACACACACACACACACACACACACACACACACACACACAAGACACACACAAAGACAAAGACACACACACACACACACTCACTCGCACACCCACATAGTGTCTTTCACACATAGGCACACACAAACACTAACACAAACACACACACACACACACACACACACTCACTCACACACCCACATAGTGTCTTTCACACATAGGCACACACAAACACACACACACACACACACACACACACACACACACACACACACATAGTTTCTTTCACACATACTGTAGGCACACAAAAACACACACACACACCCACACACACACCCGCACGCTCGCACGGGGTGCTGCACGCAGGACATTTGATCCCGCCTGATTACCGGGAGTGAATCACATAATGCCGGGCATAGTTCTCGGCTGCCGATGGGGGGAATAATTAGGGGTGTCGGGGAGTTTACATGTCAACAAGAGAAGGAGGTGGAGCTGGCCTAATGGCGGATAGCTGTGGAAACTTGAGACTGCTATTTTCCATCTGACTAGCTCTGCTGAATTCCCCCCTCGTGCTGGCCTGGCAACAAAAGGCTGGAACAATGGGTGGGACCGCACTGCTTGATTGTATAGGATTGTGTCAGGGGCCCTCACCATACCTCACCTCACCTGGGTTTGTCGTCATGAGGCTATCTAACCTAAATACGCAAACGAACACACGATTGGAGATACACGCAGGTGTCGGGTGTGTCGGGTTATTGTCCGAGCGAAATGGGAGGGGGGCTGCTAAGTTCAGGTTGGAAAAGGAGGAGGCAAAATGCAGGAGAGAGAGAGAAAGGGTGGGAGTGGGGCACAAAGAGAGAGAGAGAGGGAGGGAGGGATGGAGAGAAAGAGGAAAAGGAGAGAGAGAGAGAGAGAGAGAGAGAGAGAGAGAGTCACGCAACTGGAGATGATAGCAGGTGTCAAATAATTTGGTTAGTATTGGAGTGACTGGTGAAATAAAAGTGGCAGTTAAGTTTGGGTTTTGAAAAGGAGGAAGTGAAGTGTAGAGGAGGAATTAAGGGAAGAGGGCCATAGGGAAGCAGAGAGAGAGAGACTGAAAGAGGGGTGAGAAGGAAAGAGAAAGACAAAATTACACGGTTTAGATGTTAGAAAATTTACCTGTGGGTAAATATATGTTGTCTGTTCTAAATCCTTTTTATGAATGCTTGGCCAATGCGAATGCCCTTTTTGTTATGCCAATAGCAGCGTCTTGAATTGAATTACATTGAGTTGAGAGATGCAGAGAAAGAGAGAAAGAGTGAAAAGAGAGGGTGGTGGGAGAGAAAAGGACAGAAAGCAAGGGAGAGAGGGCGAGGGCGAGGGATGGGGAGGGGGAGGCGGTAACCATGAACGTCTGGCTCACAGCTTCTCTAGCGTCTCCCTCCCATGCCCACACACACCCTCTTACAACCCCACACAAGCCACACCAGGGCACCAGAGCCCACACTGGCCTCACTGTGAGTCCTCCCATGCACCAGTTTACAGTGCCACCAGAGATCGTGTCACGGAGTTGCTCCAAAAATTTAATTACACCAAGCGGGGCGCACACATTTACTCTGGTCTTTTCTCTAATTATAAAATACACTCTCTGCCGGCTCATCATGGCCATGTCAGTAAATCCACAAAACCACTTCGGTTCCACTTCTCTCATGCTCGTCTTTCTCTCTGCCTCTTCCTCTCAAAAAAAGTGTGTTTTTAGAGTCAAATGTCAAAAACCGCTGGGGCTGAGATTATGTGATATACGATGTGGAGTGTTTTGACACACACATTCGCACAGACGGCCCGACCGACATACACAGACACACAGGCGTATCTAGATGTGCTTCAAAGGCCGTCCAGCAAACTCTGGCTTCCCACACGGCTCCGTGTCTGTGACTAATGTCGTGTATCAGGTGTGGATCACAGGCTGCCGAAGTGACGTGAGGATCACACCAGTCAAACTCAGCCACAAGTTTGCATACAGCCAACAGTGCATACAGCCCGCTCACCTCCACGGTAATTACACCAGTGCAGTGACAAAGGCAACCACAAATGTCATTCATCTCCCTTACCTTTCAAGTCACAATTATGGTATCTTTTCGTCACTTGACGTACTGCATAGTTTAGTTTCTGACGCAGTTCTCAGGTAGGTATAATGGCTACTTGCAGATTCTGCCCGCACCCTGTCTGAACACTCAGCAGGTCGCTGGCTGGCGTGTGATTGGCTAATTAATGGGCATCTGATATATTTGTTCTCTCGGGGCCCCACGACCTTAATTGTGCCGAATCACGTCATGGTTTGGGGAGCCCGAAAGCACTGATAGAGGCGCAGAAAATAGAGTCTGTGGGAATGGGCAAGAGAGGCGAGTGGAAAATGTTTAGTGGCTGTTAAACACAGAATAAAATTCCAGCGCACACCCACAAAAGTCAGACCAGACCCGCACTCACTCGCACAAGAACTAACACACAATTTAACTCTCTGTCTCTCCCTCTCTCTCTCTCTCGGTCTTTCTCTGTCTCTTTGTCTTTCTTTATCGTTCTGTCTTCCTGACACTTACTGACACAAACAAATAAACACTCACACGCACACACACACACACACACACACACACACACACACACACTCCTGCACCCCCCACCCCCCCCCACACATACACATACACATACACACAAACGCTGACATGAACTGGAACAGAAGCAAAAATGTGAAAGGGCATATTTGGAGAGTCAAGTTGAATTATGGCAAGATAACTGCACATAAAGTAGACCATGCAATGCTTCTTTTTCGGGAAGGCCACATTCAGATTCACTGGAAATGCGATAAGGTCATGCAAAGCAAGCCTCTGGCTCATCCGGTTCTTTGGCAAGTTAGTCCTTCTGCCAATAAACTCCCACCATTCCAAACCAAAAGCGACTTTGGAATGGGAGGACTGAGTTTCAAACCATATTGAATTTCAAACTGTCAACATACAAAAATCTCTTTAATTGTTTGCCTATCTTTACAAATACTAATTTGCATGGTCCAGGAGGGGTGATTTTTCGTACAGGGAATGTGCTTATTAAGTCGATAGTGCCTGTCCTTAACCCTACATCCCACCCCACCCTTCCTCCACCACCTCCTCCCGTCTTCGTGGATTTGGAGAGAAGAGCGTGAAAGCGCTAGTTAGTTGCTATGGGAACAGGGTTTCCCTCCCTGCCTGTTAACAGCGCCCTGGTGCTGCTTTGACAATGATGTCACCGGAGAACTGTTCGAACCATGTTTACACAGAAAGATAACACATCGACAGGGAAACAATGCACAGAAGAATTTCTCTCTCTCTTTCTCTCTCAGGTTTCAGGTTTAGACTTGTGCTTCTGCCTGCCTAGTGTACGTATTTTAATGTGGTATGTCGGCTGAACTGATTCTCCCATGCGAAGGAAAAATTATGACAAATTTGTTGCCATTGCTGTGATGTGGTGGATTCCCTCTTCTCTTTAAAACACACTCTTACACCAAAGCCCAGCATAACCATAACATCGTCTCCAGTGACAGCAGAAAATCAGTGTCATAACAATATCAGTTTACATAACAGTAATTGAAATGTGCTATTTAAATGCACTGATTTACGGGCCGTTTTCAAGCCCATTTGATTTAATCTATGTTGCGGTATACATATAACACTAAACTAAAGACTCAACTTTTCCGTTTACCATAGAGGTATGTTTGGAACTTGGAATAGTCATTCATCCCAAGAACCACAGCACCAAATTTAATCTTCAGTGTTTTGGGAACAGCATAGTCTTAAGGATGCAACAGGGGATGAAGTGAGGACCGACAATATAAGTTTCCAATAAAAACCATGTCATGTAGTACAGACAAACAACAGCAGGGGGCAGTGCAGAACTGTGCAAATGGTTTCAGGGGGACAGACTGCAAGGTGCTAATTTTTTTTCTTTTTTTCCCTCCTTTTTCAAATTCATCTGCACATGTGTTTATATTCCTGCAAAGATGAAATCACACTTAAAAAAAAAAAAAAAACTGAGAAGATGTTTTAACAACTGTTTAAAAATAGGAAATACCCACTGTCTTCAAGTCATCTCTGAAGAGCACAGCTTAGGTCACAGAGGTTGAGTCAATTTACCACTCCAATATTGTGCCTCACCATCTAAATGATTGTCTCTTGTGTCTTTGCCCCATTCTTCTTGTCCAGTTTCAGGTGTGAGGGGCACAATATTCTGGCACACAAAGAGTACAGAAGTTCAGTGTGTGCGTGTGTCTGTGTGGGTGTGTGTGTATATGTGTGTGTGTGTGTGTGTATGTGTGTGTGTGTATGTGTGTGTGTGTATGTGTGTGTGTGTGTGTGTGCATGTGTGCGTACGTGTGTGTGTGTGCCTGCGTATGTGTGTGTGTGCGTGTGTGCGTACATGCATGTGTGCATGTGTGTGTGAGTGTGACACAGAGAGCAAAAGAGAGAGAGAGAGGGACAGAGAGAGAGAGAGAATAAAGAGAGGGGGAGGAGTGGAGAGAAGTGGAGGGGAGGGACCCTAAGGAGGCAGTCAGTGTGTTTGTTCTTTTTTTTCTCTTTTTTTCCCACTCCTCCCATCTTCTCTCCGCTCTCTCTCTCTCTCTCTCTCTCTCTCTCTCTCTCTCTGTGCCCTCTCCTTTTTTGGTCCCGGATTCTGCGTCTGTAGTCTGTGGACACATCGACCCTCTCTAGATTAGTCGTCAGCATCCTTTGGACTTTTTTTCCCCCAATACCTAATTTCACTGAGCACCGGCTTCCTTTTCTTCTTTCTGTTTTGTCTTCTCTCCCCTCTTTTTCCCCGTGGGATACCTCTTCTCACCCCTACCTCTTCTCTCTTTTACACTCTTTCTTTCTTCCTTTTTCTCTCTCTCTCTCTCTCTCTCTCTGCCTCTCTCTCTCTCTCTCTCCCTCTCTTTCTCCGTTTGCCCCTTGCTCTCTGGCTGTCTGTCCTCATCCTCATCTTTGCTTCTCTCTCATATCTCTCATGCAACTCCTTTGCCAGACAGCAGCATGGTGAACAGATAAGCTGGCTCGTTCTGCACCACCATGGGCTCCTGCCTCTGCAAAAGCCACAAAGGTCAGTGCCTGTGTGTCAGTCGGTCAGTCAGTTACATCGCTCTGTGAACGTGTCCGTGAGTCTGTCTGTCTGTGAGTCCTTCCGTCCATCCACCCATCCACCTGTCCATGGTTTGGTCCTGGCTGCACTGTCTCTACTGTGCTGTGCTGTGCTGTGCTGTGCTGTGCCATGTCTCATTCCTCTGCTGACCTGTTGGCTCTCTCTCTCTGGCTCAGCTCTTCCAGCGTTTGCTGTGTTTGTGTTGCCGTAGCCACAGCAGCACATGGACAAGCTGTTTACACTCTCTCCTGACCTCCGTGCACTTTAGCTGAAGAAGTGGCTGTACTCTGTGGCGTTACTTGACATATTTATGGCTTTTTTTAGTCCTTTGCTGTTAAATAGACTGTAAAAACTGCTGCCTGGGAAATTACAAGTCAAACATTGTTGCTTTTATTTAAGTCTAAATCTGAGAAAAATGTATTGAAACCCTTTTTTTGTGACATGTTTACAATTGCAAGAAATATTTTAACTGGCTAGTGGATGTCACTTAAATATATACAGATGTGAATGTTCTGATAGAATCTTGGATGTTATGACATTGAAAACAACGTTGTGGATTCTCCCTTACAGACACAAACAAACACATGCGAACACACATACACACAAACACACATACACATATAGTCTGTCTCTCTCTCTCTGTCTCTCTCTCTCTCTGTCTCTCTCTCTGTCTCTCTCTCACACACACACAGACACACACAGATACACACACACAGACATACACACACAGACAAATCATACACTGTGTTCTCGCTATTCTAATTGGTGTCTTTATTATTCTTAAAGTCAAGCAGTGAGCATTACCCTGACAAGCGGGGTTGTCTTCTGTGCCACACTAAATTAGAGTGCAGTGCAGGCAGCAAAGGTGAATGTCTGACATATATGGCATACACTCTAAAAAATAATGGGGCCAGTACGGGTTCTTTGATGCCATAGAAGAAACTTCACTCTCCATGGAACCATCCAGAGACGGTTAAAGACCCATTTAAGCATCTTTATGTATTTGAAAGGTACTTCACATTGGAAATGGTTCTTCAGAGCTCCAGGTAACAATGGGCTATGTTATATCATATCAGCATCAAATGGTTCTTGAAAAAACTGTTACCTTGACTCTTTTTTGAAGCACTGAAAAAGGTTCTTCTATGGCATCGCTCTGAAGAACCATTATTTTTTAGAGTGCATGTTTACTCACCTGCCTGCTATGGTTACAAAAAAAGCAAGCTCTCTAATCTCTAATTGAGATTTGTAAAGATACCGCTCTGTAACTCAATACTTGGCCCCGTGTTGACTTTTGCAACATAAGGTTGTGCTGTAGCGGTTTAGGGGTCTGTTTTGAGACACGGGGTGTTTGGAGCCCTGCTGGGCTTTATGTGGATGTGACAACACCTGATGAAGGTGGGGATTCCACCGACCTGCTGTTTTTTGAGTTTGTGCTTATCTGTGACAAACACACACACACACACCCATACACACCCACGTGTGTGCCCACACATACATGCACACACACATTTGATGAAGGTGGGGATTCCGCCTTCGTGTTTGGGCTTATCTACCTGCCCACCTGTCTACTGTGGCGGATATATCAAGTGAGATGAGGGCTGAAATGTGAGCCTTTCTGGATGTGCTGCCTGCCCATCAAGTGTTTTTGTGTGTGAGTGTGTGTGTGCATGTGTGTGTGTGTGAGTAAGACAGAGAGAGAAAGACAGCGGGTGATCCCATGTCTTCACTGTAGATTGGGGAACTGAAGAAGGATTGAATTCAGCCAATGCTTGGAAATGAATCAGTGTTCTGAAAGCTCCAGACCTTAAAAAACCCATTTATGTTTTTTCACTGGTGCATGCAGGTGTGTGTGTGTGTGTTAGTGTGTGTGTCTGTCTATCTGTAAATATGCATGTGTATGTGTGTTTGTCTATGTGTGCGTATGTATTTTTTTTGTAAGTCTCTTTGGATAAAGCGTCTGCCAAATGCAATGTAATGTAATGTAATGTATGAATGTGTGTGTGTGTGTGTGTGTGTGTGTGGACTGGACAGCGGGACACTGAGTGAAGTGGGCCAGGGGTCCTCTAGGGGCTAAGCTTCATGCTCTGTAAACACAGGGGTCAAGGCGGATCCATATTGCATGACAGAGGAAGACACAGATAAGCTGCTGGGATAGATGAGCAGTACCAGGGTTTGGCTGAACAAACTCAAGGTCACATGTCTGTAGATGCATGACAGTGTGTGTGTGTGTGTGTATGTGTGTGTAGCAGTGAATGTGTGTGTGCATGTGTGTGTGTGTGTATGTGTGAGAGTGCGTGTGTGTGTATGTGTATGTGTGTGACAGTGCATGCGTG
>CM059270.1:10179091-10184091 GCA_030347295.1 Setipinna tenuifilis | reverse complement strand
TAATACAATGCCATAAAGAAAATGTCTAAAAGAGTTAATGTTTGCAGGAGAGTACATATGTTTTCTTGAATGGCTTTGGAAAAATATTGCTTTAGCATCTAAACTTTATTTCATTAGATGAAAGTGGAAATCATACAATGGCTAACATATGTACCCTCTGGACCTCATAATTCAGTTTGTATGCTTTTTTGGTGGTTGAAACCTGACACGAACAGCAGGGATTTTTGTTTTTAATGTGTTTGTAATATGTAACCTGCTTTCATGTCAGAACCCACATACGAAAAAAAGGCAGCCCTTTGTGTCAAGCTTGTTTTGATGCCTCGCCTCTGTCCCCTCCAGGGGTGGCCGAACAGTTTGCCCTCGCCGAGGCCGCCATGAACGTCTGGTCTCCCCACGTCATCTCAGATCAGCCCACCGGTGAGACCGTGGCGCTGCATGGTACGTACGTACAACACGGCCTGTTCTGTGAACAGTGAAAACAGTGACTCACAGAGTGGCAAACACACACCCACACAGACACACACAGACACACACACACACACACACGCACGCACGCACACAGACACACACACACACACACACACACACACACACACACACACACACACACACACACACACACACACACACACACCATCCACTGACTGCTGTGAAAAACACAAGCTGTTGTCAGCTCATGTGGCGAGGTGTGGGACTGCCCGCAGCGAGGCTCTCTCTTGGCTCTTGGCCGTGGCACTTACTTGGCCCTTACATAATCATCTCATTGCGAAAGACCTCGTCCCCTGGGGGCCAATTAGGGGTCATAGTAAAATCCGGCTAACTAGATAGGGCCAGTATGTGTTTCCTTAGAGCATCCTGTCCTGTGGTGGATGAATACAAAGTATGTGCCTGAATAAAGACAAGATGTCCTATATCAATTGCCAAATTCATTTGAGATTAATTCAGTTTACAGCTAAGACCGACTGATTTGGACACCATTCAATCTTCTGATAAAGCAAATGTTGATATTTCTTCTTTTCCATTGGTTTAGGAGCCAATTAGTGAATCAGAAAAAAAGAGTGTCCACACAGTGGTATAGGTCCCAAATGGTTTACTAAATCTTTCATTTAGCCAAGGCCTAATGATTAAATAGTGCTGCCTAGATAGTCGGCTGATACAACATGCTGAAAGCTATATATATACCTTTTTATGTCAAAATAAATGATGAAATTCCTGACGAAATGTTGGCCATATTTTCTATTTAATAAAACTACTGAGAGGTTTTTGCAGTGCTTAGACACTCTTTTCTCTTTCATTTATTGCATTTTTTTGTCTTGCACCTGGCCTTGCTGAGTGTGCACACATGTACAACCCTAGTACCGAGTTAGCCAATGTAGCTATTCTCTGATGGAGGGTATTGGGTTTTTTTGCATTTGCTCTCCTCAGGCGCAGAGGGGCTGTACCTGTCCCAGTTTTTCCTTGACGGCGGCAGTGTCGGGGTGCCCCAGCACCTCTACAGTGTGCATGTGGAGCCCAGCCCAGACGCCAGGTCCCTGGGTCCCCCGCCCCGCACCCAGTCCTGCTCCCCCGGCTCCCCTCTCCAGCAGGAGATGCAGCCCCCCTCGCAAGACCCCAGAACCCCGCTGGCGGATGACGTCGTCCGACACGCAGACAGCACCTCTCTGTCCGAGGATGAAGTTTTCTACAATTAGGATCCGAAATGAGAGAAAGCTCATCATTTTGCGGTTGCGGTGTCCAGTTGAAAGGACCAAAGACTTTGAGTGAGGTGGTCGTAGGGGTTAGGAGACTGACGCAAGGTTGTGTGTTTTACCTTGTTGATCTCCGAGTTGGTGCATATAGCTTTGAGTGCGGAGACGCAGTAGGGTCAGTGTGTCCAGTGACCAGGAACGATGAAAGGGGTTATTTTGTCCGAGTGTGCCAAACAGCTTTCTGAATAACGTCCTTGGCAATGTTTTTTGTATTGCTGCTCTTACTTGTGTTTATCCAGATTATGATGGAACTCTGAATGTCTTTTTTACAGACGCTATGATGACAAAAACTGTTGAAAACATATCTGTGAAGGTGTAGTATTAAATAAAAACTAAATGTATTAATGTACCTCATCGTTCATCCATCCATTGCGCAGTTGTTATAGACTTGTGTGTTTGACAACCATGAAGCCTCCAAACCACAATCCTTGACACTCAGAGGAGCTCCAGGTGCTGCTGAAGTCCTGCAGTTTGTTATCCTTCCAGCCAGACAGCTTTCAGACCCCATACGTCTCCTGCAATTCACTGGCATTCACAAAAGAGCAGCGCTATCATGCTGAAAGGAGGCAGCTGCGAACATAGCAGTTAAAGGGATTCATGCCTGTCTGGCTCCCTACAATGGGGTCCAATCAGCCACAAGTGGTTTCAGAAGGCCACGTTTTGTGGGCTTTAGGTTGTGGCTCACGTGGTAAAACTTCTCGCATGTTGGAGAAGGCAGGCTTTCCTTCAGACACACTCACATCCATGGACTACCCTCATGTGAGGAAGTCACAGGTGCCAAGAATAGTAACGTTCAGCATGTAACCAAAATATCTACTTACAACCAATTGAAATAGTGAGAGTATGTTTGAGAGAGAGAGAAAGAGAGACAGAGTGTAAGAAAGAGAGAGTCACGATGTCTCCATGCATGTGTTTGTCTCACCACTCCTTGCCATTCTGATGATGCATTTTGTACATATATCACATCACCATGTTTGTTTTGTATTGCTGAGCCTAAATGGGTGGCGGCCAAGGCTCTCTGCAGACAGTAGCACTACTCCCTCCAAGCTTTATTCCTCCATCGTGAGTCAGTCGAGGGGAAGAAATAGCAATGATCTGTCTGCCTGCCTCCTCTTTCTGATTAGCCTTTATTCACTCGGCACTGACAAAAAAGATGGGCATGAAGGGAGAAAGAGGGAGGAGAGGAGAGTTTGCATATGTGGGAAGTGGAAAACAGGGGTGACAGAGAGAGAGAGAGAGAGAGAGAGAGAGCGATAGAGAGGTAAGGAGTGTGAGGAAGTGAGTGTGAATGTGTGTGTATGTGCTGAAAGAGACAAAAAGACAGCAAGAGGTGAGGGTGGATGTGTGTTTATGTATATGCAAGACAGAAAGGGGAGAGAAAGAAAGAGACAGAGAGGGAGAGAGCGAGTGATAGTGAGATGGAGGAAAGGGCAACACAGGGGTGAGGTGGGGTGATAAGAGTGTGTCCCTGTGTTAGTGTTATCTGCTGTACCTCCAGACTCTTTAAATAGCAGTTTGCCAAGTGTGAACGCCTGCTCTGTTCTTTGCATCCTGTGCCCTTGCTTTTGTGATACAGACGACACTCTGAATAGACTTTAATTGAAGAGATAGGGTACGAGAGGAGACAGAGGGTTGGAGGAAAAGGTGGCCAGACAAGATATAATTCTCAGAAATTTCAGCGCCATCTTTTACAATCACGGGCACTTTCTACTAACACCACACGATACCACAATATGAAATTCCTGTCATAAGTAAAAAAAAAAAAAACCTGAAAGAAAAGGCACGTAAAAAGAACAAAAAAATAAAGAGGACAAAATTGACATTGAAGGATGACACACATCATTCCTTGTGACTGTGTTGTTCATATATCCACTTTCCTACAACAAAGTCTTGAACATTCCTCTTGGTGACACATCCATTGATGGGCCGCTTCTTATCAACATTAGCATGCATGAGTTTTAAATTGGTCTAGGGAAGCTTCACACTGAGCGAACACCCCCGTGTAAGCAAAGGCCCAAAATGGATAAGACATGTAAACCATTCTATTAGAACAACATCCAACAGATTTGTGATACAGTTTCGACAGTGTCTGCTATGGTTTCATCTACACACTAATGTAAATAGTTCATTTATAACACTTGTTTTTCTCTCTCTCTCTCTCTCTCTCTCTGGTCTGTCAACTAGGTCCGTTATCACTTCAGTTGACTCATTAGCCCCACACAGCTGGGGCATGCTGGGAGAACAGATAATGGCACTCCGTAATAAACAAGTCTCATTTTCTTTCATCTTCAGCATCGTTCATGTGCTGCTGAGATGTACCAATGCATTACATCAATGCAAGTCAGCTATCAAACCATAAGGTGTGCACTCAGTGTAATGTAACACTGACAAGGAATCTAAAGGGTAATCAGAGACCAAATAAAACCAACGGGCCTGTCATCTTTTTTTGTAATGTAATGAGAAGATCGGAACAGAAAACAAACTAGGGGGGAAAAGCAGTGGCAACACAACATTAATGCAGGGACACAGTCTGAGATATAATGGGTGTAGAAAATGAAAATTATTATTTTTTCTCCCTCTCTGTTATTTGTTGTTTGTTCAGAGGGCTTTTGGGGGAAAAGAAATTATAACTATAATAAACATGAGTTTGGGATGTGATTGGATTTCATCCTTTCAGTAGTTTAGTGATGTGGCCTTGTGGCTTTGGTAAATTCTTCCATTATTCTTTTGATCTGTAGGGAACAGAAACATGATAATAGTAATTGATGTGGTACATCATGCAATACAAGAAGGAATCACATTAGTATTGTTTTTGTGTCAGTAACATAGCACAAGTATGCTTCCCTGCTGAGAAGCTTCTGCCCTCTGTGTGTGTGTGTGTGTGTGTGTGTGTGTGTGTGTGTGTGTGTGTGTATGTGTGTGTGTATGTGTGTGTGTGTGTGTTGTGTGTTTGTGTGTGTTGTGTGTATGTGCACGCGTGTATGCTCATTGACAGAAACCATAATTCATCACCTCTGACCACGTGATGACCCCGACAAGCCTTCCTCTCTCGGTCACAAACAAACGCTGCTCGCGCACCGCGGTCAGCACAGAGCAGGCCTGTGGAGAAGAGTCACCATCAGCAGCTGTTCACACCTCCAGCTTTCCCGCATAAACACAACTACTCTTACTCATTACCATGCCAACATGCACCTCACATGCTTTAGCATGGCTGCTATCTTACACAAACATAACTACACTCACTCATTAGCA